>JAREIK010001147.1:2082500-2352500 GCA_029783825.1 Sapria himalayana | reverse complement strand
AGATAGAGAGGAGATAAAGATAGAGAGGGGGAAGATAGAGAGGAGATAAAGATAGAGAGGGGGGGAAGATAGAGAGGAGATAAAGAGAGAGTGTGTGTGTGTGTGTGGAGAGAGAGAGAGAGGAAGATAGAGAGGAGATAAAGATAGAGAAAGAGGGGGAGGGAGGAAGATAGAGAGGAGATAAAGATAGAGAGGGGAAGAGTGGAAGATAGAGAGGAGATAAAGATAGAGAGGGGGGAGGAAGATAGAGAGGAGATAAAGATAGAGAGGGGGGAGGAAGATAGAGAGGAGATAAAGATAGAGAGGGGGGAGGAAGATAGAGAGGAGATAAAGATAGAGAGGGGGGAGAAAGATAGAGAGAGGGGGAGGAAGATAGAGAGGAGATAATGATAGAGAGAGGGCGGGAGGAAGATAGAGAGGAGATAAAGATAGAGAGAGGGGGGAGGAAGATAGAGAGGAGATAAAGATAGAGAGGGGGGGAGGAAGATAGAGAGGAGATAAAGGTAGAGAGAGAGAGTGAAGGAGGAAGATTGAGAGGAGATTAAGATAGAGAGAGAAAGAGAAAGAGGAAGATAGAGAGGAGAGAGAGAGAGAGAGAGAATGTGAGAGAGAGAATGTGAAAGAGCGAGAGAGAGAGAGAGAGAATGTGAGAGAGAGAATGTGAAAGAGCGAGAGAGAGAGAGAGAGAGAGAGAGAGAGAGAATGTGAGAGAGCGAGAGAGGGGGAGAGAAAGAGAGAGAGAGAGAGATTGTTTACAAGTAGATTGTAGAATAGCTTGTTAGTTTGTAAAATTATTTTTATGAAATAAAAATATTAAGGGCATTTTAAAATGTAAATATATGATAATATTTCCAAATAAGTTTTGTTACAATTTTAAAGTTTTTCTAGTTTTCATAGTAATTATACAAAATTTTAACCTTTTTTTTTGTATTTTTTTATTCTTAACTATCACTTAATCATAATTGTCTCTCATTTTAATAAAATTAATTAAAAAATGCATAATTTTAAACAATACAAAAGGGTTAATTATAATGAGGGACCAAAAACAATAATATTTAATAAAAAATCCTCATTTTAAAAACACTTTAATAAAAATATGTATATTTAGAACTATTGAATGTTGAATGGGAAAGTGTCATTCCCCTCAATCTCACTTAAAAAACTCCACCCCACCATATCACTACAGCTTTAACGAAATAAAAAATCAAAACATTTAAAAAAATAAAAAATAAATAAAAACAAACTCACACACATATATACATTCTCAAAATGGATACCAAAACATATAATGATATACATTATATATACATATGGTCTAACATATACACTGTATATGTTTTAACATAAACAAATTACTGTGACCATTAAGCATACACATCATATATGCTACACCATATACATTTTCAAAACATATGGTGTGTATTTTTCACTATATACATTTTTAAAAATATAAACATTTTTAATTTTGAAAATATTTTCATTAATTTTTTTTAATGGACTTTTAATTAAATAATTTCGTCACATTTTTTATGTTGTTAAAAGGTAGCATATATTACTTTTATATTTTTATTATGAAAACAAAAATCAGTACAGCATTAACTACAAGTAAATTATAGCAATGTTTTTTTGACTTAAATATTTTCACCATCAAATTCATTGTGCCAACACAAGCAAATATAGAAAAAAAAAGCAATCGCACATTCCTTTATTTATCAAAATTACAACATTTAAAACAACTGAATCAATATTCGTGTTGAAAAAAAAAATCTTACTCTAAGCACTTGATGTCACAAAACAGAAGATAGTCGATCAAAGAACAAGTTATCAAGTTTTAAGAATCTCAAAACACTGGAAACTAAATTGAACAAATGTGGGCACGAATTGAATTACAAATCAACAATTTTTTCCCAATTCTACTTTCTTCATTAGTCTAATGGTGTGGTGGAAAACAGAATCAAGTATGCCAGCCACCTGAAATCCAAACATAATCTGTGAGCAACTT
This sequence comes from Sapria himalayana, assembly GCA_029783825.1. Classification (NCBI taxonomy): domain Eukaryota; kingdom Viridiplantae; phylum Streptophyta; class Magnoliopsida; order Malpighiales; family Rafflesiaceae; genus Sapria; species Sapria himalayana. Next base: position 2,350,498 of record JAREIK010001147.1, on the reverse strand, counting down.
AAGTGATAGCCACATAATCTGGGTGTACAAAACTTTAACTTAGCACAGAATCTGCAAGATATTAATAACTCAACAATCTTGATTTCAAAAATCAGAGTAGCAATATATGATGAGCCGCTAGCCCGTCAGCACGGGCACGGAATGGGGCACAGCCTGATGGATTCCTTCCTGGCACAACATGGCACCATCCATAACCGTGCCTGGACGTAGGTCGTATCAGCCTGAGGCATGGCTTGTGCCGTGTTGGGCCAGAGGCTGCCGTGCCTCGTGCTGAGCCATGCACAACCCGCATGCCTGGCCCATTGACAAGGTCCACTGACATGGTGATCATAACCCAGGAACAATAACAGATCACGGGTCACAAAAAATTGGGTGACCAGAATTCTATGGCCCACTGGGCCATGACCCATTTTTTAAAAAACCAGATTTTTTAAAACTTTTTTTATTATAAGTATCCACCAAATCCATGCGGCAGGCTTTTTTAATGAAACTCATGCTCATCACTATCAAACATGATCAAAAAATGACCTGGCACATTAGACAATAATCTTCGTATAAAATCATGTAGGTCATGCCATTACGGCCCAGGCAAACAGTCATACCATGACTGGCATGACATGACTTCCATGTCAGGTGATGCCTGGCAACGCACATTGGCCCAACTAGGGCACCGAAAAATCAGCACGGCCCATTTAACACTTCTAATTATCACAGGCACTATAATGCTCATGATGAAACACATTTAGCTTTTGAATTATTATGAGATCTAATATATTTGTATTTATGTAATTGAATACAAACACTAAGCATGATAGTTATTTCTAATAGTTGATCATGTAATTTTTTTTTATATATTATTATTTCATCTAAATTTTAAGTGTGTTTTATTCATTCTATACAAAATTATTAATCTAAAAGATGAAACATAGTGTTTGCCGGCGCACACGAGACTTGAAAAAAAAGGTAGCATAGTATTGTTTGAATACCGACCGTGAATACACCGCCAATGATAGCACACACATTGGTGATGAAATGTGAAAAAGATCTGTCATTTTCTGTGATTAGAACCTGTTCCATACATGAACATTATTATTTCAGCTTACACGGGCCTGTTTGCTAAGTGAAAAAAGGAAGATATTTGAAATTGCAAACCTGCATCGGAGAGTGCTCATAATGAAACTTTGCCACAGGAATGTGCACACTCTGCGCCAGACTGCTATGTGCAGTGTAGCCGTACTCCAGTACTTTGTGTTCCTTGGGAAATCTCCGAGAAACAACCTCCGTTTTGACAATTTGAAGATAATGTTCTATCTGCAAGTATACCATCATGATAAGGTAGAAAACAATGCCAATGCACAAGTGATGTGAGCATCATCTAGCGTGCGACTGGCACCTTTGACTGCAATTTTAGAATATTTCCTGATATTTCAAGGCGTTTCTCAATATTTCAGAATGTATTGGTGATCAACAAGTTCAGCTCCTCTTACCTTCCTCAACTAATTTTGAAAGTTTGCTACAATTTAAAATTGTTTTTAAAAACTTATTTGTTGAGGTCTATGGGCAGGACTTTGATTTGAGACTCATTTGACACAATCTCTCTAACTTTCAAAAACAATACTTTTGAAATATTAAACATCACTCATACCCAACACTAAGCGAGAACCTTGTGAATTGAGTATGACCTCCAATTGTTAAGATTTTTAATTTTTTTTCACCATCCTCCAATTCCCTTTTACCAATCCTATGATAGATGCATACGATAAACTTTCATACTGATAAATTATCTCAGTATTGACCGTGATCAAATTTAACTCTGAAATTCTTATAAGATTTAGTACAATAGTAATGTTTTGTGTCCAGAGTATTATCTTTCGTGGTAGCCATGTCTTCGCTGATGGGCCATTTGATAGGGTTTAGAAATCTTTCAAGCGTGGACTCTAATTTATCAAGAATAAAACTTAATCAAAATATTTACTTATCTAAAATATAATATTGAAAGTCTTTTGCATTAGATATGAACTCTAATTGATTAGGAAAAATATGATTCATAGAACCGATGATAAATAATAAAGATAAACCTTGGTTGATAATAATGATGATAAAAGACATGCCTGATATACAAGGCTCCCGCTTAGTACGAAGTTCAAAAGAGATTAATATCTCGATAGTCTCACCTAGAGGTGTCAAACGGGTCGGGCCTGCCTGAGACACAACACAGTTCAGCCATTCCTGGCCACGACACGGGACCGACCAGTGCCCGTGCCTATACCGGGCCTGTTCACGGCACGGCTCATATTGTGCATTGCTGAGGCCAACCGGGCCTCGTTCCGGGCCAAGCACAGCCTGGTACTGAGGCTTGTGGACATAATTTCTCAGCACGAGCCAAGAAACCACCCGATGAAATTCAAAAATCCCTCAGGGCTACAGGCCCCAATCTGGACCCACAGTTTTTCTTTACCCGGGTCAAAGCCCACCCACCCCAAGGCCCAACGTTAAAATAAAAAAATAAAAAAATAAAAAAATAAAAAATTTTGAAATTAAGCCATTGGAATTCGACTTCAACGGCTATGTGGCAGAATCCGACCACCCACATGATTCTGCCCCAAATAATTCATTAAAATTAATAAAAAAAAAATAATTTTTTTTAAAAATCATATTATTTTTCTATAACCCCCCCCCCCCCCCTCTTTAATATTTATATTTTTCAAAAACATAAATATCTCATATCTTATTCTCTCTCTATCTCTCCTAAATTTTTCTCTCTCAAAATTTTGGCTTAGCTTTTCGAGACTCGCAACTTAGGCTCGACTTTGGTTGGTTTTGGATTAACCTTTGGATTTATGGTACACGTGTTTTACGCTGTTTTATGGGTATTTTGTTTTTTAGTTTGTTTTTATTTAGCTAATTCTTTATTTTATTTTAAAAAATAATTAGTCTTTCATTCTCTTTTTTACTCTACCCTCTTATCTAAAAAAATATTAAAAAAATGATAAATACTAATTTAAATAATAAAAATAAAATTAATTTAAATTTAGAAAATAAAAATTCTACACAAAAGTCCAATGCTGGAAATATTATAAGACTTTTATAGTTTAAACTCATTTTAATATAATAAAATAAAAATATTAGAAATATGAAAGAAAAAATAGCACAGTTCAAATATTATAATAAAATTTTAATTAGTAAGAATGCGCATGAGACTATACCTTAAGAGGCATGATGAACTATATACCAAAAAATATGATACATTAAATCATAAACAAACTCAACTTAACGATGAATTTTTTGAGATTGGATCCAGTTGAGTCATAAAGTTTACCTCCTTTATATACCACAACAAATTGGGAAGAGAATGCATGATCAAACTTATCACCATGATGAATCTATCGATCAGATTTTTGGAAGATACAAGGATAGTCAGTATCATACAGACATATTTTTAACTTGCTAATCGTAGGATTCTTAGGTCCACATCTAGGAACAACATACTAAAATATTATAAATTAAAAAAATAAATAATAATTAATAAATTTATGACATATAATGAAATAATATTTGTGATGTCTGATATCTGGATAAGTCATGATAATACATCTTATACACCGTCCATTATGTAAATTCAAAATAAATTATAAATAAAAGGGGTTTTAGGATTCTTCATTCTCATGATGGTCCAACCATTTTTGAGTACATGATAATGATTTTTAGAAATTATAAAATTCAAAATAAAATATTATCATATTCGATAATATATCTAATAATGAAATAGTAATTAACATATTTATTAGAAATATTATAAATGAATCATTAAGAAAGATTTTCCACGTTAGATACATGTATCACGTGATTAACTTAATTGTACAAGCAGGGATAAATGTGTGTTCATATTTTAAAAAATATACATAACTCACTAAAATATATTCGTACTTCTCGTAGACAATAGAAGTTCGGTAGTCTATATTTATTTATAAATTTTAAGAAGAAAAAATTTCAATCGTATGTGAGATACTATTAGAATTATACTTACCTTATATTAAAGTCGTGTTGGATACGAACACGTGATATCTGACTATGTCAATACTAAGAGTGACTCACTTATTATTAATGACACTGACTAGACTATAAAAATTTCATTTATTAAATTCTTAAAAATTTTTTATGACACATCGAATGTGTTCGTCAATTTATACTCCAATGACTTGCATCGCACTCAGGTACATATGTAATATTAGTAGCATGTTTAAGAAGTTTCAAGATGATCCAACACTTAGCCATATGGGTATAGAGATAGAAACAAAGTTTTTCAAGTACTGGTCTACCATTCTATTTCTTTATTGTCTGGCTATCTGTATGAACTCTAGGATTAAAGTAGAAGAGTTAGAGAATATTTTACCTTTTATTTCCTCATGCATGAACCTGAAAGACCCGCCTGAAGAATTCATTCACGAGAAGTTCTAAGCTTTTCACATACTACAATACTAGGAATGATGAAAGTAGTAGTAATGCTCAAAGTACGAACATGAATATCATATTCAAAGCCGACAACTTCTCCATTCAGTTAGAGAGGAAAAAATGATGAGGTAGATTATTGAATAGAAGCGAGCTATCTCGGTACTTAAATATCGATTACTGCTCAATCTTATCACATTTTGATACTAAGAATTTTAATATATTACAGTGATAAAAATTATATAATTTCACCTTTCTCGTGCTATCTACTGACTCCTCTGGTGTCGAGCGTAGCATCGAAGTCTTCTTTTTATGTTGCAATGAATATAATTTCAGATAGAATATTAAAATTACGTCTAAATATTGTTTAGACTTTAGCATGCATAATAGATTGGGAGGATTCGAGCTTTGATATTTAGAATCGTGTTGGGACTAGGATTGCAGTAAAAATAAATGAGTTAATTATTGATAATGATCCATATAATAATAATTTTGATATTAAAATTAAGGATGATAATAATACGACGATTGATGATTGATGACATTGCTACTTGACGGCTGATGGTTGACGATTGCGAAATTGTGATACTTATGTTATGCTTATGTTGATTTAGATTTTTGATTTCGATATACTCATATTTATTTATTTTGTATTGCCTATTTGATTTTGTTTGGTTTGATTTTGTCAATTGTGTTTCAGAATTTAGACTTTTTTGCGTTTATTTAATTTTTGGTAGTGATTTGTGAATGATGCTTAAATAGTTAAAACATGAATATTTATTTTTTTTTTATTTTTTTTGCATTTGATTTAAAATAAAATTCATATTTAAGTTTTAATATTTTATTAATTCATATATAAATTGAAATTCTAATTCTATTTAATAAAAAGATAAAACAAATAGCATAAAAAAACTTTTACATTTTAACAATTTACAATTTATAAATGTTTAAAAATAATATAATTAATTATTACATAAAAATAAATAACTTAATTAAAAAAAAAATTTTAAAAACCAGCCCGAATGGGCCCGACCCGACACAGTTAAAAACAGGTTGAGCCCACATGTCATGCCGAGCCTAGCCTGAAGAAAACCATACTGGGCCAGGCATAGTAGCCCGGCTAGGTGGCCCAAAATCAAACTGAGCCATGCTGCCCGGCCTGTTTGACACTTCTCTTTCACCTCTAAAAAATGGAGATGTTATATTTGACGAGTCTCAAAATTGAGACCCAACGCTATTGGACAAAAATATTTATTATCGCACCAAGACATAATCTTTAATACATGCATACAATACGATAACTTTCCAGACAACCACTCATCCCAATATAATTCTCACCCAAACTCTTTAGGCTTTGGAATTCTCATGATAGTGATGATAAATTTTTAAAATAAATTTAAGGCATTTATGTCAAAATATCCCCTATTTCTCTAATATTTTTTATTTAAAATTCAAATATAGGTAAAAATAAAACAATAAAAAGATGAATTACCGTGACATTAGCATTGATGTCTCGAAAATGAACAAATAATTGCCCATTCAATCGGCCATGACTATCACCAAAATAAGGTATCAATTGCTTCACATCTCCTATTAACTTGGGGAAAACCATCTTGCCAAACGAGAAGTGGGATATATAATGAGACATGTTAATTTGGGAAGCATCAAAAGAATGAGCTCCAGAGAGTGCAGATACTATCAGGTTTCCAGGAACCTGCAGATCATCAAAGAAGCACTCAAACTAAAAACAAAGCAGCTTAGAAAGAACTAGTTTGAAAAAGGAATTATATAGCAAACAGTTCTATAATGGTAATAAATAGAAAAGGTACCTACCTTCTTGACTTTAACGTGACCTTCAATTCTGCACCCTCCTGCCAAAGGTGCTGGCCGTTTGGCATCGCCTGATAGATCATTATGTTTTTCCTTTTGTGTTGACTTATCACTATCTAATGGGATAGGCACGACCAAGCTTTCCATGGCCTGCCAAGGTTTAAGAACCTCAAGTTGGCCTATGTTGAGTTCAAAATAACAAGCCGTCTGGTGCGCAAAAGATTACCCGAAACAGACTTGCACAATATGCAAACTAGCGGACAGACATGGACAACAGAATGAATAGAGTTGAACATGCCTGAACCAGACTTTCTGTGTCTCGATCCCCATAATATGATTCATGATTATGGTGCCCATGTTCATCCCTGGTCGAAAGAAAATTCAGACAAGGTTAGTTTGCAAAAGCAGAATCCACAGATGATTGATCATTGGCCAAACAAGCCCATCAGGATCACAAGGCTAGAACAGAAAGAAATTGGGCTAGTTATTGTGCACCATCAAGTTCATAATGTCATGGAGGTCATACTCAATGTATACAAGACTTCTGCTTCAGTGTGTGATCTATGAAAGGTTAATATCTCAACAATCTTATCACCAGAAGTCAGAAATCTCACATCAAATGAGTTTCAAACCCAAAACATATCATAGCACTTACCATCACAGTAAGTCATACCCTCTAACATATACATGCAACACAATGCTACTTAGGTGATCAATCATCTTTATTATTATTATTATCACATAAATATATTTAACATATATTAGAATTTATATAATTATACACAACAATATCATATATTTCAATTGAACTCACATAATAAAATAATATACTATTAAAATTATTAAGACAAATTATTGTATATGATATTATTAATTTTGATATACAATCATTCATCTATTAAAATATACATTAAAAGAGGTTATACACTGGGGAGAAGATACTTTTAGGGGAGGAAAAATTATATCATATTTGAGATTGTGATTTCATGTTCACTCATTTCATGTAACATTGTATAATGAGATCAAATATTGTGTTTGACATTATGAACATGACATTTGGCATCGTATATTAGAGAATTTTCATTGTCATCCTGCACGGCGTGATATCATAAAATCTTGGGAGTTCCAAGTTTGTGGCATTCATGTCTAGCTATTTTTGAGATTTGAAGGACACATGTATCATTTACCAAGTGGACTATAAAGTTGGGTTAAACGGACCAAATACATTTCAATTGATTAAAACAAGACATATAAAATTACATAATACAAATAAATATGTATGAAAATGTTCAATTTAATAGAATAAAAAATCAAAAAACAAAAAAAAAAATTATAGTTTTGATAATAAACAAGTCATGATCTAAATTATATTTTTTATAATTATTTCAACACCTCCCGTGAGAATGTGCCTAAATGTCTAGTATACTAAACTTTAAAAGATATTTATATTTGTTGATTAATTCTTAATAGACACAACCTACAAAAAACAATTCATCTTGAAATGTTTCATTGTTTTTCCTAATCAAAAATATTCGCTTGCTCATTAAATATTAGCTATAAATGATAATTAATCTCAATATATTTTATAATTTTATAATCAAGAAAAAAAAACATGAAATCAAAATACTATCTTATTACCATAAATATCTAATAAAAAATTCAAAAATTGCTGGTCACAATGAAATCATGATAGTCTTACCTAATGAAAATATTATCTAATATTTAGTCTATGAGAGATTGATATCTCTACAACTTTACTCATATATCTCAAATATATCATATCCAATGAATATCAAACTCAAAACTTATCAGCTTCATACGAAATTACTTGTTATCATACCAAGGTATGACCTCTAACTATGATATCATATTATACCTATATATTTAAATAGAAAATAATTATTTAATTGTTATTTTTTTAATACTAAGTTTATTTTTTGAATAATTATAAAACCTTATAATAAATTCATATCTAATAACTTAACTCAACTTAAATAAAAAAAAAAATAAACTAGTCAAAAATATTCATGATACCCAAAAAAATCTCATGTCAATATCTTATTGACATATGTGAGTATGCGAGAATTATATTCATGTGAATCTACCTAAATCTTCATACTAATAAAATTATAAAAATATTTAACTATATTTATAATACTTGTAATATTCAATCTAATAATTTTTAGATAATAATTTTGATATTAAACTCAAAATTAACTACAAAACTTACCATAAGAAAATCTCATATTAAAATTAGAAAAATTTTGGTTGGATCACAATTTAAAAGATCATGCTCAAAAATTATATCAATACATACTCCTATTAAAATATAATAATCACTTAACAAAAAAAAAATAAACTAGATGTTAAGGAAATATTTGATTTGTTCAAAATCCCTTCATATGTTTGGTAAAAAAAAAACTATGTTATTTGAAAGATACTTAACTTATCTTCCACTATAATGACATTATTACCTAAATAAACTAGCAACCATATAAGTTCATCCTCAAAATTATATATGCATAAATAAAAATTATTTAAAATATATCTATGAAATTCAAAAAAAAAAGTAAGAGGTCATACTTAGTACACAAGGTTATCATTGCAATTTAGTGTGTGAGTTGGTAGAATTTACTATATCAATGACCTTACAACTAAAAGTCAAAAAAAGTGCATTTGATAAGTCTTGAACTCGGCACCAATCATATTTGACGAAGATAGTTATCATTGCATTAAGATATGACTTTTAATATATGTATGCAAGTATAATATAAAAATTTTTCAAGTAATTAATTATCTCAATATTATTCTTGCTAAAACATACTCAATTTTAAAGTTCATATGAGATCCGATATATTATTATTTATATAATAACATAAATATTTTAAAAAATAATAACCAAAGAAGCCACTAAACCAAGTCATCAACATGATGAATCCACAATGACAGACAAATCTTGTTCTCACATAACATAGTTAGCTGATTATTTCATATATGCCACTTTTTTCAAACTATTCTAAGATATAACAATTTTCATATTTAAATAATAAATCAATCACCTCAAAGAGAAATATAGAGAAACAATATCATGATTAATATTATCACAATCAATGGAAACAAAAAAAAAAAAATAAAGTAGTATATATCATGGATGAGATTATCTTAAAAGTGGGTAAAGCCCCTCACCACAAGTCATGCATTAGGTGATTTACTTTCAATTAGAACTATGATGCATTCCATAGTTTTGGGTTAAGATAACACTACTCATTCAACATAGTACATCATGGATGGGATAATCTTGAAAATGAAACATTATAAACTAGCATTATTAAGTGAAAACAAAATAAAAATAAATATAAAAAACTAAGATGTGAATAAAATAATATCCAAAAATATTATATTGAGAAAACTATTTTTCAATCTCTCATAAATCAATTGAGAAATTCAAAATGCTTCTGAAAATCCTTTGTAGGGATAAAATAAGGACAAGATTATCTTCTATATATGCCTAAACCTAGCCCATCTACCCTTTTTTGCTACTACACCAATAGACACTAACCACTAGATCACAAAACCAATGGAAGAGTCTCCATCATAGAATTATCCCACAATAATAATCATCAATCTTTGAGATTCTGAAGTCATGAGATATGATGTCTATATATCTCAGAATGTTTGTCTAAGAAAAAAAAATCATATATTGCTAAAATCATGTATTGCTATTATCACCACACACACACACACACACAACTTATTTTTATGTTTTCAATGTGAAAAATGAACATAATTTCCATTTTCTTCAACATGGTATCAGAGGAAGGTTTTTTCTAGGATTAGGGTTTACTAATGCCATCATCAAATCTCTAGCAATGGTGACTGTCTTGTTGTGATCAGACGATGGCTTCCACAATGACGTGCATGGTTACTTGCATAACTCCTCACAATCATTAACCAACATGTGGAGATCGAAGGCCACAAATTTTCTGACTACCTGCCACCTGTCTCGAATGGTTACTTGCATCTAGTAAAACTGGAACATCTTCAAGTTTTTCAAAATCATCATTCTGGCTACCAGTCCATGGTTGTACTTTCGAAAAGATGAGCAATTGTGATTGTGTAGTAGCAGCAATTATTTGTAAAGTGGTGGTGATTGTGCATGTCATGCATGGATTGGCATGCCAACGTAAAAGCGCACACAGTTGAGGCTAGAGGTGTCAAACGGGCCGGCCCGGCACGGCACAGCCCATTTTTCACGAGCACGATCGTGCTACCGTGCCGTGCTGTTTGTATATAGGCGGGCACGGCACGGCCCGTAGGCACGGCAAGGCCGGGTCGTGCCGTGTCGGGCCCTCTCGGGCACGCCTTGGCCATACAGGCCAGGCGGCACGGCCGGGCAGGCGGGAGCCGCGACGCGGGACCGGGGTCCGGAAGGCCACACGGGCAGACCGCTGACGGACAGGCAGAAGGCAGATTAAATTTTTTTTTTATTGTAAATTTTTTGATTAAGTAACCATATAGAATATTAATTATTAAATATAATTTTTTGTAAAAATTATAAAAATTAAAATTAAATAAAACAAACAAATATTAAAAAAAAAAATTTTTATCAAATTCAATTTAGTTTAGCTTTTTTTATATTTATAATTTATTAATTATATATTAAAATTTAAAGTTATTAATTTTTAAAATAAAATTTAAATTGTAAAAAAAATAAATACATTATGTTAGTAAAAATTAAAATTAAAAAAAAAATAAACTACACAAAAGAAAAATTATCAATCATGCTTTTGAAACCAATGGTCCGAACAAAACAAGTATAAGTTTCAACACAACGTATGGTACAAAGTACAAACAAAGCGTATAAATAAAATAAATAAAAAAACATCAAAAAAAAAGAGCAGATGAGCATCAATCGTCAAGCGGCATATCATGAGAATCATCAGCCGCAACATCAAGATCAGTATCATATGAATCATTATCATCAGCAATCAGCTCCTCCGCCATCGTAGTGGATGTGGATGCGAATGCAGTGTCTGTCACAGTCTCAGCTTCAGCACGATCACGGATGCTAAATCTCGATTCCTCCCAATCCTTCAAACATGCCAAGGCCTCAACCATATCTGGACGTAATCTCGATCTCCTATCCGAAATCACGTTCACTGCAACAGAAAAAGCAGACTCCGATGTTACGCTCGACACCGGAGGAGTCAATAGATCCCGTGTCATCCTAGATAGCACGGGATAGGTGGACTCATATGATTTTCACCACTGTAATAAATTAAGATTCGTATTATCAGAATGTGATAGGATTGAGCAGTAATCAGTATCTAAGTACCGAGACAGCTCGCTTTTATGTGATGGTCCACCCCTACGTTTCCCCCTCGCTAGGTTTAATCATCATCTTCGAACAATGTATCAATGTCCGTAATCACAGTCTCACCACCACCACCATACCTAGTATTGTAGTATGTGAACAGGTCTGTCAACTTCTCATAAATGAACCCTTCAGGTGGCTCTTCCAGGTTCATGCACGAGGAAATAAAAGTCAGGGTGTTTTCAACCCCTTCCACCTTAGCCCTAGGGTCCATTGCATGCTGCGAGGCAATAAAGAGATGGAATGGTGGACCAGTACTTCAGGTACTTGGTCTCCATCTCTGCAACCATATGGCTAAGCATCGGGTCCGCTCGATACTTCCTAAACATGCTACTAATGTTGCATATGCACCGGAGTACAATGCAAGTGGTGGGCGTATAAACCGACGAACACATGTTCGTCGTGTCATAAAATATCTTCAAGAATTTCATAAATGAAATTCCTGAAGCCCAGTCAGTGTCGTCAATAATAAGTTCGTCACTCTTACTATTGACGTAGTCGGATATCACGTGTTCGTATCCAACACATGATTCCAACATCAGGTACGTGTAATTCCAATGATGTCTCACATCCGATTGGAATTTCTTCTTCTTGAGATTCGCAGACAAATAGAAATTACCAAACTCTTGTAGTCTGCGAGGAGTGCGAATATACTTGAGTGCATTGCGTATATTTTACAACGCGGGAGAACACACCTTCATACACGCTTGAACTATCAGGTTAATCACATGACACATGCATCTGACATAAAAGATCTCTCCTAATGGTGCGTCTCTAATATTCCTAACAAACATATTGATCGCTACTCCATTATTCGCAGCATTATCGAAAGTGACACTAAAAATTTTATTTTGAATTTTATATTCCCTAAATATTTTCATCATACACTCAAAAATGACCGGGTCATCATGAGGATGAAGAATCTCAGTGAATCCTAATATTTTTTTATTGATTGTCCAGTTAGAATCTACATAGTGACTCGTGAGACATGCATAAGAAAAATCATCGTGACATGTCCATATATCGGATGTCACGGACACCACTCCACTATATGCTAAAAATTCCTTAATTATTTTTTGTTTTTCTAACTTATATATCTTTAGTATGTCACTCCTAGATATGGACCTAGGAATCCTACGATAGGATGGCTGAAAATAAGTCTGCATGATGCCCACTACCCTCAGATCTTCCGAAAATCTGATCGGAAGACCCATCAATGTGATGAGCCTGGCCATGTCGTCCCTACCCAACTCGCTGGAGTATATGAAGTAAGTAAACTTTGAGACTGAACTCGATCCAGTCTCAAAAAATGTGGTGCCAAGTTGGGGTTGCCTAGGATCTAATGGTCCATGTTTTTTGGTGGATATTTCGGCATGCCTCTTAAGGTGCCCAGTCCCATATGTACTCTTGCATGTTAAAAGTCTCATACAATATTTGCACTGCGTCATTTCAAGTTCCTCACCCCTAACATTTACTTGTGTTATGATTTTAAAATGTGTCCAAACTACAGAAATCCTCCTAGTTTTTTGTTTTTTAGAACTTTGGGTTGAGACGACAGGAGAAACCAAAATTTCAGCAGCCACAGACATCTGTGTAACACTAACATTTTCATTTTCCAAATTTAAATACGTGTCAGGTGTATTTGTCATTTTTTATGTTTTTTATTTTTTCATAAGTTTTTCCAGAGAGAGAAGCTTTAGAGAGAGAAAGTAAATAAAAACGTAAAATAAATTACCCGGTAAAAGCAATGAGGTCAGTCATGTGCAAGGTGCACCGCAGGAAGCTCTGATATTCAAAACTCAAGTTGAGTTTCACGAAAATACAAGCCGAAATCAAAATCACGAGGCCCGAGAGAGAGATGCACGGTTTATATGAGAGAAAAAAAGTATTGAGAGGTTTTATGTTTTTGAAAAACATAAATGTTATAGGGGGGTAGATTTTATAGGCTAAAGAAAATTTTTTTTTATAAAAAAAATATTTTTTTATTATTTTTTTTAATATTTTTAAGGGGCAGAATCACAAGGACCGTTGGATTCTGCCCCCTAGCCGTTGGAGGCGAATCCAACGGCTGAAAATCTGGATGTTTGAAAATTTTTTTTTTTTTTGCCGTTGGGATTGGTCGGATCTAAGGCCGTCGGGTATCGACAGTCGGGACCGCGGGTCGGGTCCAATCAGACCCGACCCGCGGTCTTTTTGCCCGGGGGGGGGGGGGGGGGGGGGGGGGGCGGGGGGGCCAGGGGACGGCCGGACAGGTCACACCACGCCACACGTGACGCGCCGCCAGCGCCACACGTGCCTGCATGAACCGGCACGGGACGGACCCTTGCCGGCGTGCCGTGCCAAGGCACGAGCCGTGCTGGGCCAGGCACGGCACGGCACAGGCTGTTCTTAACCCGGGCACGGTTTAAAAACGTGCCGGGCCGGCCCAGGCACGGCCGAACCGTGCCGGGCCGGCCCAGGCACGGCCGAACCGTGCCGGGCCGGCCCAGGCACGGCCGAACCGTGCCGGGCCGGCCCAGGCACGGCCGAACCGTGCCGTGCCGTGCCTCGTGCAGGGCCAGGCCGGCCCTGCACGTTTGACACCTATAGTTGAGGCACACCTGTGTAGTAGAGGTGTGTGCGAATAATGCAGTGGCATTGTGTGCACTGAAACATACATAATGATTGGTGGCAGCTGTAGGATTTGGATATTAGGTGTTTCGTTTACTGTGTTTACTGTATGAATTTCAAAAATAAAATAAAAATAATGACAATTAGTGCATGAACACAAACAATTATCCAGTACAAATGGAAGACAAATATGTATTCGCAAAGTGCTACTTTAATAATGTTTAAATTTTTGAATCAAGGAGATACGGCACACTAGTGATATAATCTAACTGAAATATATTGATTCTTAATATATTGTTTCAGAATATTTTATTTGTATGATATTATTAGTCAGTTGTTACCATGGGTAATGAGTGATCAAGATGAAGCTACCTACTATATAATTTGGACATAACTAAATGACTGAGTTGATGAGGTGATGTCTATATTAAAAAATTTGACTGCACTTACAATATTGTATAATCAGATTCATAGTATCATGTATTTGTATGCCTTGGAAGAGTGATATAATATTTTACAAACACAGATCTTTTGTGAGAGTGTACTTCTAATTTTTCTAGAGATTTATTATATGAATGAGATTGAAAGACATCTCAAAGTTAAGATTGTACTTCTACTGCTCTTTCATCTCTTCATCTTAATCTTGACTCTTAGATCATAAATTCAAGAGGTAACACTCATCCGATAAATAAACAAACTCTATTTTTCTCTTTTATTTATTTCAGAGCTTTTGATATTGTGATAACAAACCTCACATTTGTACAAGATAAGTGGTATGAATGTTAATGTTCGATTTATTCTTTGACACAAATATATTTTGTACAAAAATTTTGTCATAATCGTTCTTCAATCAATTTTTTTTACATAACAGTTAAAACATTACATTGTTTTTTTGTTTAAAGTTTATGAGTAGGATCAAATAACCATTCAATAGATTTCCTTGGAGATTGTGCGAGATGAATTGTACATATTTTTCTTCACCCTTATAAGCTTTTCTAAATGTTAGATTGACTCACTTATTATTATTGAATTTTATTAGCTGTGAGACATCGGTTATAAAAATATACTAAAATTTCACATCTAACACATCAAGAGAATATTCATTAAAACTCATCTTATCTGATTCATTTCAACATTTGAGGGTCTTGTAGGATTACCAAATACAATTGATTAAGGTATTTTATTATGTTTATTGATGATCAAACTAGATATATATAGTTATCTACTTTAAAAAAAAGTAAGATTTTATTTTTTTATAAAAGTTTACCAAATAATAAAAAATATAATTTTGATATAATATTAAAATATTAAAAAATAATATTATTATATAATATACTTCACAATAAGATTCTAATATTTTTTAAGAAACATGAGATTATTCAGATATTTTATGCTATCACTCTCATGATTAATATTCAAAAAGATGTTAGAGGATAAATAATATTAATAACTAGTTTTTTGACCAATCAAATATCATCTTTAATCCTTTCAAATCATATCTCATACTAGCTTATATATTTAAACAAGAGATTATTTATAACTTTCACGCAATAATTTAAGTGTACTTATTATATTTTAGATTTCTCTCATAATAAAGAAAAGATAATCATATAACATCAAATATATTACTTGGATATTCCAATATTGAGAAGGGGTGATAGAAATACTACTCATAACAGGCTATAAATATTATTATGAATGTGAATGTAAAATTCTTTAAAGATAAATTATTTTTGAAAAATTCAATCCATGAAATACTAAAATATTCTAATGATAAGAATTTTATAATGTCCACTTATTACCCTTCACAGAGTGATAATAAAACTCATTCATGTACATGATACTACCATCACATTTGGTCATAAGAAGAGTAGTGAAACATCTCCTAGTGTCTCATCGGACCACGATATTATCTAGATTCATTGGTGGCATGAGTCTCATCCATATTTGATAATTCTAATCTAAAAGTATACACTACATGATTATATCTACAACATTCCCAAGTTGAGCCATATGTTATATTAGTTAAATCGTGTATAAAGTATCAACTTCATACTTGTGATTACTCAATGAAAAAAATCAAGGATGAGTACTAACACCATTGTCACATTTATACATTTATTTCGGCACCACATTTTCTAATTTTTTTATTTCCCCTTGATAATTATAATATTTATTTACACTTGTTGAGATACTTAATCATTTATAATTGCCACAAAATATAATTGATTAATTGTACAATTATTTCTAACAATAAGCTAGATAGATCTTATTCATAAGCTTCCAAATAACCTTACAATGAGATGTAGACAAGTTTATATAATGAATAATAACTTGAATATAAATAAAATAGCTTAAGGTTGGATTGATAACAATAGTATATACATAAACTTAAAATATAAATTAGAGATATTTTTTTTTCTATAATCAATATAATCACTATCATATTATTATTTTATATTACTTCTCATAGAAAAATTATGTATCAATTAAAAATAAGAAATATATTTTTTGCATTGATTTTGAGGAGAAAATATTTAAACATTAAATACTAGATTTTAATATCCCAATGAGCACATATATGATTTGTAGATTATAAAAAATCTTTTATGGCATAAAGTTATCTCTTATGAATTAGTTCAACTTAAATTATTTATTCTTTGACAATTATTATTTTTGATCTTATCAGATGCATATTAGATTATTCTTATTTTAAGCGACATAAATGATTGAGATAACATGAACATGTAAAATGAGTAATATCTAATATATATATTGATATTATTATCAATATTAATTAATTATGTAAATTTCAACTAAAATTATTTTGATAAAATAAGTTCATGATAAAAAATTTAAGTATCTCAAATACTTTTAAGATATTAAAGTTACTTATTTATGATATATGATATATATTTTCCAAAGGATATATTCTCAAATATATCCTTTAATATTAAAGTTACTTATCAATATTAAAGTTACTTATCACAAGAGAAAAGGTGTCAAACAAGTTGTGCGGCCTAAGCCCGGCTCGAAGCCTGCGATAGTTCAGCTGTGTCTGACCAGACATGTTTTGGAACCATGCTACGGGCCGGGATGGACCGACCCTTGGCACAGTTCAAGTCATGCCGGGCTAAGCATTGCCCATGAGACTGGCCCAACAACACAGTAAATCAGCCTAGGGACCCAGCTGAATTTTTTTTTTTTAAATTCAGCTAGAAAAAAAGAGGGTATGACACAGCCAGATCCAACAAGTCTAGGCACAACCCAAAACTAATTGGATACGAGTCATGCCGACTGGCAGTGCTGGGCCGATGGTTATCTAGTCGAATCGTGCATGGCACTACACAATTATTGTATCAGGCCATGATGGGAAAATCACAATGGCTTGATTGAGCTACCAAAAAATAAGCCAATCTAGCCCGTTTGACACCTTTACACAAGAGTCAGATCCTCACTGACAAAGCCAACAAAGAATAGTATCCAACTATAATTTCCACTAAGCTATTATTACTGATTTTACACTAATTCTAACTATCTTTTTATAACAATTACACGACAAAATAAATTTCCAAAAAATATCAAATTGACATAAATAACACAAACCACCTTGCCTTCATACAAGACTTGCAAAAAATAAAATAAAATCACCACATAATTTTAATCATCAAAACCAATATACCAGAGTTACATTGGCAACGATGTAGATAAACCAATCACCATGGAAACTATCACTTGTCCTACAAATAGCTTGTAGACCACCAAAATCTTGTCATCACATGTACAAAGATCACAAATCATCCAATGACTAAGAAAAAAAAAACAAAAAAATGTACATTTACCTCTACAATGTGATGGTGTTGTCATCATCAATGACATATATCATATGCAGATGCACATTGTCACTGGCAAAAGGAGCTCCACTATCAACACAATTAGACCAGAGGTGTTAAACAGGCCGAGCAAGGCTAGGAAGGCTATTTTTTGGTGATTTAATCGAACCACCGTGTCATGTCCAACAAGGCACGGCTTAAGAAATGCCAGCTTGACATAGCCCACCAATCTGGCTCACACAAGTCAAGCCTGGTCCAACATGAGACATGGATCATGCCGGCCCAACACGGTACGAACTGTGCCAGGGTTGGTCCGGGCCAGCCCATGGTTCCAAACCATGTCGGGCCAGGAACGACTGAACCATGCCGAGTTATAGGTTGGGTCTGGACTGCCTGGCCCATTTGACACCTCTAAATTAGACAACCCATTTATCTGCCAAATTGAGGTTCTAATTCCATGTTCAAGATGATTATAAAGATATATATATAATTATAACTTTTCCCCTAGGTAGCTTTGAGTAGAGAGAGAGAGAGAGAGAGATTAGATGAAGATATATATATATATATATATAGTTAATTTAAGGCAATCCACGTGTTGGATGCTCCTAGACAATGAAAAAAAAAAACAAATAGAAGAAAACTAAATTAAACCTCAACATGTATAATAGTGTTAGTTTTTAATACAAAAAAAAATTAAATAAATAAAACATATAATATTAATTTGATACAAAAACAATCAATGATACAAATGAATAAATAGAAAAAAAAAAACTAATTAGAACACACCTAAACTACACACACAACAATACATGTTATATTACATAGTTTGAGTAAAAAATAAAAATATAGCTTATAAATATAATAATCATAATAAACACAATATGTAATGGGTTTAAATGATAGTAATAGTTCAGAAATTTTGGAAATGATCAAACATCACTATTATTGTATTTATAGACATTGGAACATATGAATAATTCATAATCACGATTGAACAAGATAAGCTTACCAAAAACTGAGAAAGAAATAGTTAAGAATGACAGCAAAAGTTTAACATAACAAAAGGTATTTCCTTACCTAACATCATTTCCAATACGAAAAATGCGAATGGTTGGGTACCCTTGTACATGATGTCTGTAAATTCACACCATGAATTAACTAGTTAATCAGGAAAAAAAGTTTTTTTATTTGCAAAAACCAAAGTCCTTCCAATTTAATAATAATGTTATGCTAGTAGTTAAACTAGGGAATGAAAAAAAAAAGAGCTTTGAAATACCTCCTGCACAATTCACCTTCTACAGTGCAATCAACATTCCCCAAAAGTATGCGACCATCTAATTCTGGATCATATCTAATTAAAATAACAAATCCATGAGACCCTTGAAAGTTTTCCATCAAAATATGTTGACTTATCTAAAACATGAAGTATTAAGTACAATTTAAGAACCACCTTTCCATTATTATTTTTGCAGCTTTTTCCCAAGAAGGTTTCTAAGAGAAAAACGAAGAATCATGAGGCAAGAAAAATGCACAAGACTACCAAAAGTTGCTAAATTTAAAATGATTTTGGGAATCATTTTACCCAAAATACTGTACACTAAATTTGGTTGAAATAAATAAACAAAATATCATTATTTTTATATTAAAAAGAGATAAACAATGGAAAACAAAAAGGATACCATTACAAATGTAACTTCCCCATTGAAAATTACTATGAGATATCAGCCAAAGTTAAAAATTCTAAAGAGTACGCAGTTACATATTTAAAAACAAACTACTAAAAACTCATAATATCAACTTGATAAAACTAAAACATTATAAATTGAATTGTAATACATGAATAAACAAAAAACTCTTATACGCAATAATAAAAAGATTGAGAAAGATATAGTGATCTCATCTATAAAACAAAAAAAAAATTAAAAACAAAATAAACATGAACAAAAAATATAAATCATAATATGCTTGTCAAGCTGGTGAATAAAAGCTAGGACACCAAATATTGAGAAAAGAGACGTGAGTTACAACCTTTACAAAACCATTGTACATAATCGATTGTCAATCTATCATAAGAATATATGTTGTAACAATAATCTTGTTATTAATTTTTTCATTAAAAAAAATAATTTAATTTTATGTGCTTCATTTGCTCATACAATATTAAATTAAAAATTAAATATATCACTATCTGGTTATCATGATAAAAAAAAATAAAAAAGAATGTAAATATATGATCTTCTCAATAAAATTTTTGATTCATGATTTTTAAGAAATTATCACAATCATTCTAAAAACTTATCTTCACACTGAATTTAGATATTATCACAATTTCATCTTAATGAAAGTTGGTGCCCAACTTGAATTTGAAAAACCAACAAGTTGAAGATGTCTAATATCATTAAAATAAATATTGAATCCCAAAAATTTTTACATATCTTAATATAAAAAAAATATACAAATAAACTTATCGTAGAGAATCAAAGTAATTAATTATATTGATTATATAAGTTATATATCTGGTGTTAATCAGATAATTAACATTTTTAATAATTCTTCTAAATGTAATCAAATCAATTGAAAGATTCGTATCAAACAAAAAATTAATAACAAACTTTAAGAATATCCACTAGAACACATCCCAAAAGATTAATCTCGATGAAAATATTAATTACATACATATTTCGTGAAAATAAAATCTCTCCATGAGTAGACCATCTCTATCCTACAAAAATATTTAAACCTCTCAAAATTATGCCTGGAACTACAATGAAAAATATTCATTGAGCTGATTCTCAATGTATTATCTTACGTAATAAAAATATTATTCATATACATAATCAGTATAATCAAATCTTCTCATTCCTAACTCATCTTAAGTTGGGATTGAAAGAAGCTTGAAGCTATCAAATCAATTAGATTCAAAAGAGATTCTTTTTCTAAGATAATATCACTTGATCCAAAATAAACATGTTCAATGCCCAAGGAGTACATATGCACCAACGAGTTCATATCAAGTCAATGAGTTCTCTCTCATGCTAAAAAAAAATATAAATCCTCATCAATACTCTAATACTCTCATACAAGTAATAATTGTATTATTTTTTATTTTTTTTATCACTCTCTTGTTTTAATCTTCTTTTTTTTTTCTTTTCCTTTTTTTTATTCTTTTCTTTTTCTTTATTTTCTTTATCTTTTTTCTCTTATGCTTATTATTATTATTTTTCATTATTATTTTATTTCTTTTACTTTTACTTTTTCTTTTTTATGTTATTCTCATCTTTGAAAGATACTTCATCACTTTAACATCTTCATCACATAGTGACAATCAAAAAACAATGACTTGGGAGAGGTACTAAAAAAAAATTACGATGACTTGTTCTTTCTATCTGAGGTTGGAAGATTTTCACGAGAGATCTTGGACATCGCATCTTAAGTAATAATGAACTTTTCAAAAATCAGAAACTATAAAGCATACTATTGAACATACTCAATTTAGTTCTTCTACAATTGCATCTATTGACTTTGTTGCATGGACACTTTCTCAAGAAAAAATATGTTAATTTATTATTTGGATGCTACTAGTTCTGGCATGTCTATAAATACCATATTTTATGCTCATCACCTCACTTTAGATTCTTAGATAATAAATTCATAATTTAATATTCATGTCATATGCAAAGGTGTCAAATGGGCAAGATGATTGAGAGATGACTCACAGCACAGCACAGTTCAGCCGTGCCTAGCCCAACACAACACAATCAAAAAAAAAAAATGCTTTTTCATGGATCATGCCACCCCATGGCACATTCATGCTGAGCTGGGCCGACACGAGCCGTTCCTCATGCAAGGTTAGGCACGTCCCATGTGCCTAGCCCGATAGAATGGTCCACTAGCTAGGAAACCCAAGACCAGCTATAGGTTATAAGTCAAATCCCATCGGATGACTGCACGACAGAACGAGTTATTTTTTTAAAAAAAAACAGCCACATAAGCACATCTTGCTTGTGGCTGAATGCAATTGGCTGGTCACATAAGTTGATCATTCGAAGAAGATGGTTTGGTGTGGCCTTACACTCTGTCATGCCACCATGTTGTGTTTTGCTGGCCGGCTGATTCCAGTGCAGTGCCAAACACAAAACAAAAATTATATCGTTTAGTGTCTGGCATGACACAATGGCACGGCTGTGCCTCGCTCAAATGGATCATGCTAGCATGATACGGCTCATATGACACTTCTAGTCACAAATAATCAAACTTTTTTTACTTCTTTTATTAATTCTAAATTTTTTAATATTATCATAACCAATAATAATGTTAGATTATTTCTCTTATGATGATTTTATGCAAAATTGTTAGAACAAATAGTTGACTTCCATGTGCATATAACAAGATAAATAATACCTCTTTTTTCTTGACTAGAAATAATCGTTTTAGATATTTGTTTATTATTGATTCACTACTGAATCACTCTCAACACTAAAATCCCCCATAAAACAAGCTAAATATTATAAAGTCGAGCATCAAAGAAATAACGTCTATTGAATGTGAGAAATATCAATTAAAAAATCATACTAAAATTCCTATAAATATCTAACATGATAAAAGAATACTAGGAATAACTTATTCTAACTGATTTATTCAAATATTTTGGTACCCTTTAAGCCGATTATATATAATGATTTAACATATCTTATTACTAATATTAATAATTATAATAAATTTGTATGATTATTAGTATTTAAGAAAATATCTCAAATTTTATATTTATATTAAATTTTAAGAAATAATAAAAATTCAATTTAAATATAAAATTAAGATATTGAGAAATAATAATACTTTTGAAAATATTTTTCAATAATTTTCTAATTTCTTTAATCAACACAAAATAATTTATCAGACATCATAAATAATATTCATGCACATAATAAAATAGCGGGAAAAAATTGATATCGACTAAAAAAATATACATATAATTGAGATGACAAGAACACAAATATTTTATCAGATTGTGAATTGATGTTTTTAAAGATTAATAGTATTAATCACTAACTTCCTAATCAATCAAGATTTATCTTCTATTCTATTAAGCTGTATCTCATATCATCTCATACAATTAGGAGATACTTTTTCATTTTTTATTCTAAATTTGAGTATATTTGTTTTATTCAAAATTTGTCTTCAAGCAGGGATAAGATGATTGCATGCACCATCAAATATATCTTAATTGGGTACTCTAATACTTAGAAAAAATATAAATATTACTCAACCATGAGATTCATTAAGAGTGTTAATGTAATATTATTCGAAGAACAAATCATTTAAGGGCTATATCCATGAAAAAGTAATTTCTAGCACTATAATGATAGGCTTGTTATCATGTCCAATTTGTTTTTCCACAAAGGAGTAACTATTAACCTTACTCTTATACCTGATACAACTAACATAATTAATTTTAAAGATAATAATGACATTTCTCTTAGAAAAGTACATCAAGAAAATGAGCCTAGTATAAACATCCTATTGAACACAACATATGAGTCTCCCCAAAAAAATAAGAGTTTGGAGACTTGATGATTGTAATAAAAAAATATGGACAAATATATCCATAATCTTTTCTAGATAAGTCTTTTATATTATCATATGAATTAGCTTGAAGCAACAATTTGAACATTTCAATAGTACAATAGAACCTCCCTAAATTGATACTCTATAAATTAATAACCTCCATTTTTTAATAAAAAATCAATCAACCGACTCCGTGAAATGTGTATAATTTAATAATTCTATAATCTATTATTTAATGCAAAATAGAAAACACCCTATGTAAAAATATTAATTTATAAAATCAATATTTCTTATAAATCTAAAAATACTATACATCAAAGATAAAATATATTGGTTCGTAAAATCAATATTCCTTACAAAAATACCTATCTAAAGTAGTTTATTTTTTTCAATAGTCCGTATATCAAATTGTATGTTTCTAAGTACTTTATGAGCTATAACGTGATTTGAATTTGAAAGATCAAGAAATAAAATACAAAAATGAAGAACATTTAATTTTTCTTTTGTTGACATGGGAAGATTTTTATCCATATCTTCACCATCTTTCTCTTCTTCTTGATCTTGAGACGACGAAAATTTTATTAAATCTTCATCTGAATTTTCCTCATGGGCAACTTGTTGCTCTTCCTCGGGATTTATAAGCTCGTGAACAGACATCGGGTGACTAATTGACAGTTGATTAATTGCATTTTTAAGTTCATTTTTTATATCTTGTTCTTTCAAACCCACTTGATTATTTTGAGTTTCTCTTTCAATGAGACATGTGTGCTTAAAGCAATTGGCTATTGTCTTGCTAGAAATGTCATTTCATGCTGTCTTAACCTATTTCATGGCTATCAATTGATCAACCTTATAGATGTCTGCCTCTTGTTGTTCATCTCTATCAATTGCATCTTGGAGTTGAAAATGCCTATATCACCTCTTGAATGCTGCTATTATTCCAGCATCCATTGGTTGAATTTTAGAAGTTGTATTAACTAAAAAAAGAAAAACTTGAACATTTGTTAGAGACAAATCCCTCACCACATGTGAATGAGTATTATCTAACAAAAATAGGATTTTTCTATTAGCATCGTGTATTTGTTGATCCATCTTTTGTAACCATTCCTTGAAAATGAGTCCAGTCATCCAAACTTTTGCATCGATGCGATAATAGAAACTCAATTGCTCTCCACTTTTTCTATTAAAAGCACGTGACCTTTGTGCATGACCAATGATAAGAAGTTCCATTTTGTGAGACTCATCTGCATTTACAGCAAAGACAAAAATTAGACGTGTTTTATCCTTCTTAGAAACTTCAATTTGACGTCGTGCAATTATTCAATTAGGAGTCACGCGATAAAAGAGTCATGTTTCATCCATATTATATATGTCTTGAAGTGAATAGTTTCGAAGTTTTTATTTTATTATTGGTATATTTCTGTCAATTACATATAAATCAGCAGAGCCACTTTCTCCATATGATTTATGAGTTTTGAATCCATGACGAATATTGAACTTTGCAAGCCATCCATTTGAAAATTCTGGTATTCACTCTCAAAGTTCAAGTTGTCTAGCAAATTGAGGAGCCTTTTCCTTGATTATATCACCTGATAATGTCATTCGACGTGCTTGGCATTGTAAAACCCAATTTGCTAAAACATTATCAAGTTCAGGATACTTTACAGCTCTTTGACGCTTAGATGTAAGTTCAATTTAGTCCATTTTTTCATATTGTTGATGCTTAGCAAGGATGTTGCTGATGATTCCTTGTGTTGAGACTTTTGAAAACTTGAATTCTTGCATTGCCCAATTTGCAAGAGCTAATTGTTTGATGGATGGATTTGCTACTTTATGATGACAAATTTTAAGCTTTTGATTATTACTCTGAGAAGATGAAGGCTTCATTTTGGAAGAAAAAACATTAAAAAAAAAAATAAACTATAACTCAATTGTTGTATGCATTAGCCTTTATAATTCAAGTGAGGAACTTTTGATATTCCACACCTGGAAAACTTTCTTGAAAACATGATCACGACCTTTGATATTTCAAAATTTAAGTTTATTAATTTAAGCACAATTTTTAACTTTAAAAATTGACGTTGAATTTATTAATGCTTGCATGAATTAATCATGAAATATCTTTGATATATTTTCTGATTTTTTAGGTGAATATTTTATAAATTAATAACCTCCGTTAATTAATAATTTAGGGAGGTTCTATAAAAAATCATTTATCTTTAATACTTTTATTCTCATTTTATTACTACATATTCTATTTTTTTTCTTACTTAAAAGTTACTAGATATTAGATTTTTTAAGACGCTAAGTCATATATGACGACGACAACTATATTAGAAGAACATAGTATAATCACATTAAATCGTATATCATTAATAATCACATTAAGACGCTAAGATTTTATTACTACATCATTATATAAGTCAATATTAGGATGAAAATAGGTGTACACATTATACGAGAACTACGAGAAAAATTAATTAGCTCAAGACTAGATTAATAGTGAAAACCTACAACATTGACTACTATAACATTTTATCTCATTTGGCCAAGATAATATTGTTAGGCTGTTACTTTATATCACATCATACAAGTGGATTATGTATCAATTAAACATAAAAAAAATATCTTCATAATAATCTAGAGAAAATATTTATATTACAGCCATCTTGATTTATTATTCTAAGGAGCATAGGTATTATTTGTAGATTACACAATACCTTCTAATACCTAAAATAATCCTTTAGAAGATAATTTAACAAATTTTTTTCAACACTTACTATATTTGATCAGGATAAATATGTATTAGACTATTCTTATTTTTTATTACATTAATTAAAAAATGAGTATGTAATGTTAATTTTATACGTCGATAATATTCTTATTATATGAAATAAAATATTAGATAAATCCTAATTAAAATTATTTCTACTATTCAAATTTCAAATATAGAATTTGAAATACTTAAGATATTTATTGGTATTGAGGTTAAATAGCCATGAGCATAATTTTAAAAAGCACACCAAGGCGCAAAGGTTTCTTGGAGCCTTGAGACGCAATGCACAGCTAAGACGTGGGCTTTTGTGAAGTAAAATATGACTTTAGATGCACATAAATTTTTATTAAATATGATTTTATTGATGAAAAAAATAAAAGAAATTATATAAATTTTAAAATATAATTACAAATTTTGAGAATAATTATATTTTTTAAAAAAACTATAGTATATAAGGCGCGCCTCTTCAGTAAGGCGCATGCTTGGGAAGACGAGACGCTATAGCTAGGGAGTAGTTGTGCCTTGAGCCAAGGCGCGCCTTTCACAACTATGGTCATGAGATATAATATTTCATTCTCAAAACAAATATGCATTGAATATTTTATCATATCTCATCATATCAAGATGAGCACTCATTGACTCACCACATAATTGAGATATAAACTTATCTATATATGTTAGTTCATCAGTTGACTCCATGAGATATATTAGGATTGTGAAAAAATTAAACTATCAAATAATGATCAAACTATATATTTCATTAACAATCATTATATATATCATTTTTAAAATTTTTCCAAACAAATTTATATAAATGCAGTGCATAAGATTATTAGGAGAGTGAATATAGCTGTAATAGTGATAAGATTATGTTCATACATTAGAGGCAAAGCCATTTATAAGCATAATCAAATTGTTATTGTGGTCTTGCAACTAGAGAGAGCAAATCTACTACAACATTTCACACCCTTGTGTAAGTTACTACATCACCTACAAAAGCAAGAATAAATATTTATTTTAAAATTCAATACAAAAGTAAAATAAATAGTTATGATATCAACTACTTGTGAGTTTCAGTGGATCAGTCATTTCTTAGAGAAACTTTATCTATCAATTCAAAAATTAATATTATCCTAATATAACAGTCAAATATCCCAACACAAAATTAGCAATTTAGTATTCCACAGGCAAACAATACACATTGAGGTTGATTGGTACTTTATTTAGGAAAAGATCCAAGGTAGTTCAATTACTAATGCCTACATACCTAACAAGCATACTTCAAATATTTTCAAAAAAATTTTTAGACCATAAGTTATTTTTATCTCTTCCAAGTTAGGTGTTTGAGACATGTAAACTCTGGCTTAAAGAGGGTGTTGAAATTCAATTTATTTTTTTATTTATTGTTTATGTTTATTATTTTTTTATTGTTATGAGCATATATCTTGTTGACTACCTCAAAACATATATATAAATATATATCATTCACAATAAATAATAAACTATGTTATTCCTAATGTTCTGACATTGATTACCACTATTCCTCTCAACAAAAACAAAAAAAAAAACAAAATTCACAAGTCCAAACCATCACAAAATAACAATATTGCCGTTATAGGAACCATATAGTATTACTTATCATCAACATTTGCAAAAAAACACAACCCACATTAATGTGCACCACAAGCTTTCTTGCCCAGCAACACCCCATCAACCTTAGCTTGTTCTAATAAAATATTAGGGTTAGTTGTGAATCAAGGAGAAAAAAAAAATAGAAAAAAGAAAAATAATATTATTTTTTTTATTAATTCAAAAAATAATAACATAATACATAAATACTAAAATAGATCAACTCACATGTTGAGTGCTCTCATACAAACAAAAAAAATACAAAGTACGGCAATATAAAATTGAGCCTCAACAAAAAGTAAAATAACTCAAGGACAATTTATGATTGAACACTATTAAAAAATAGAAATACAAAATATAAATCATAATAAACAATATTACAAGTAAAAAAGGCACATAAATAAATAATATACCAAATTTGAACAAAGAAAAATAAATTGATCTTCCCAAACATTCCTAAACATGTTTGATGGTTAACATGTTGTAGGAATATATACTATAATAATTATCGAAACATAGATCTTCTACTTGAAAAGAAATAATTCAAATTAAAGTATTTCATCTAATATTAAATTATCAAAACACATGAAATTGGTACCCAACCTCCTTGATAAAATTAGAGGTGTCAAACGGGCCGGCCCGGCACGGCCCGGCCCGTTTTTTTAGGGCGCGAACGTGCTACCGTGTCGTGCCCGGCCCGGCATGGTTTAAAAACATCCGGGCACGGCACGGCCCGTAGGCACGGCAGGCCGTGCCATGCCGGGTCGGAAGTCGGGACCACGGGTCGGGATCCAATCAGACCCGACCCGCTGTCTTTTTTTCGGGAGGGGCCGGGTCACGCCCAGGCGTGCCCGCGTGAAACCGGCACGGGAAGAACCCGTGCCGCTGTGCCGGGCCAGGCACGGCTCGGGCTAGGCATGGCACGGCACGGCTCGTGCCTAACCAGGGCACGGCACGGGCCCGAGCACAGTTTAAAAACGTGCCTGGCCAGCCCGGTTGACACCTCTAGATAAAATATATGAACCAAAATATTTCATTAATAATTACCATCCTAAAATATAATTCTACACTAAATCTTGCATCAATCATCAACCTTTTATTTTTCCAAAAGATAATATTATTTAAAAAAAATTAAATAACCTATAATAAATCTTCTCATTATGTAAGTTGAAGTCTAAAGTAAATTTGAAATTTATAAAATTACTAGCTAAAGGTGTCTTTGGCCACTGAATAAAATACCAAGGCATAGAAATTATTTCAAATGACGAAATATGTAAAGAGGAATGTCAAGTTGAACATATCATAAAAAATTTAGAAATTAAATAAATATATTAACTATAAAAGTTAAATATACTTTGATAATAATCAAGAAATTATTTTTTTTATGATTCTCATTCATGTTGCCAAGTCAACTAGAGTGCTCTTATCAAATAAGAAATCAATACTTAGTTTGATGAGTATCCACTAACGTATAATCCAAAAGATTAACTTCTATAAAAATATTAATAACATATCTCATACATGACAATATAATACATCTATTGTCAAAAGTAATTTATATCCTAAGAAAATATTTAAAATCACCTAATATCTTTTATCGATAACTATGATTGAGCTATTTAAGGTACTCCCCCAATTAGGTAATTCTAAACTTATAAGTTCTCACAAGGATATCAACCACACATACAATCAACAAATAAACACGTCATCTGAACATATCTAATTAAATATCCTAAGATCTTTTATCGATAACTATGATTGAGCCATTTAGGGTACTCCTCTAATTAGGTAATTCTAAACTTATCAATTTCTCAAGGATATCAACCACACATAGAATCTAAACATATCTAATAAAATATAAAATAATATATAACACACGTACAAACCAACAAAAAAAATTATATTTGAAAACCTTAAAAATTCATGGGGATAATTTTAGGTCATACAAAATATTCCACAAACAAAAAACTAGATATGATTATATTTTCAGCTCAACAACTAGATAGTTACTTTATATGTATATCCTACTCAATATCATTATGAATACAAATATAAATTAGTACTAATTGATATATTATCTACTTGTGAGACTATCAATGATAAAAGTATTCATACAAAGATTATTTTAATTACTTAAGAGAAATTATCATGCTAATCTACTATAAACATACGAGTAGGCCCTTTCACAATAAGTCTCACATTCAAAAAACCTACCTCATTATGAATAATAGTTTTCATAGCGAATACTCAATTACAACTAACAAAAAATTTTCTCGAAACTCAATGTAATAATAATTCTCAAGTTTTATTGAATTCAAAAATGTTCATCTCTTCCAATATAATCAAATATCATTTTAGATAGGATAATATCTCAAATAAAGACTTTGATATTCAAGTACCATCAAGATAAATAATAAAAGAAATAAAAAAATAAAAAAAAACATTAATACAACAATACATGTTATATAGGATATTGAGTATGCCTTCTCTATTATTCTGAAATACAATCAACAAAATCAAGATTAGACGAGTGGCTACAAAATCATTTGACTCCTCAATAGATTTTTCAATGCTCTGAATAAGCTATAAATATTCGCTTCTCCTAAAAAAAATCAAAATTTTATGCAATCAAATCGTCATGATCTCAATTCATTTTGACTTGAAACTAAAATCAACTCATGAGCTACCAATCCAACAAAATAAGAAGAAGATTTCTTCCAAAAAAATTTTTTTCTCTCAAGAATCAATATGTTGTGTACTAATTAAAATATATAACTCAAAATAAAAATTAATTTAATGCAAACCAACATAATTAGAAGTAGTGGAGGGTTAAATTTTTCCTAGTTGGAGGCTAAGTGGGACTCCACTAGAATAAAGAAAAGTAAGAGATCAAGGTGTTTCTCCTATATCTTTATCATACTTATATTTATTAAAAAATAAATCTTACTAAAAAAAATATAATACAACTAACTAGTATTAGATCAAACTCAAGTGAATACCACTTATATTCATTTTGGATAATTGAGTAACTAAGAAAGATATTCCTTATCACTTTTAATACTATCTTATCATGTTTTTATGGGAGATAATGAACAATCAAATACTAAAGACTTTAATATATAAACTATATAATTTCTCTATATCATATAAAATTTGAAATGACACAAGATATGCAATAACATATAAATACATTTGGTTGATAATATAATTTATGATTAGAATTATATCTCTCTAAAAATATTTCAAAATACTTTCATCAAATAGAAATAACCTAGTAATTTCAATCAAAGGTATAATCTCCTTTTTTACAATCATATTTAATGAGAATATACTAGCACATAATCATTATAAAAAATATTTAATATATTAGACATATACTCTAAGATATTACCACTCTAAATATTTTTTATATTTTAATAAAATTAATTTTTTATTTATTCATGATAATCAAAATAAAAAAAAACTAGAGATTAAAAATGAAAAAGAACAATTAGGTAAAAATATATAATTATTAATAAAAATAATTAAAAATCTCAAGTCATTACAAATCTCAAATCATCTCGAATCTCAAATCTACTAAGTCCTTTATCTTAAGTGAATTATAAATAATGAATATTTACTCACACATATCAGGTGAATAAAATAAAAAACTCTAATATATTTTGTTAATTGATAAACCTCACAATCTAACATAGAAATCACTGTTATACTAGAATTCAAAATTCTCAATTTGACCAAAAACAAATGACGAAGTCAAGAATAAACAAGTAATATATCAATAACTCTTAAATATTTAAAAGAGCACCTAACTATAAAATACATAACATACAATCTATTATGCTCAATGTCAAAAAAAAAAATGACTCAATCTTTTGATCCTACAAAATATCATCAATAGAAAAAATGATATCAAACTTGAGTTTGTTCAAAAAGATAACATACATAAAAGGAAGACTATTAATGTATACAGGGACAAATAGAAGATGTGATAAGAACAAAATTAAAATTGAGCATGATCACAAAGGGCTTAGATAAATTGTCAATGATTATAATAATATTCAATGATCAAGAAAAAAAATAGCAAACAAATAATAATTATCTATGATGTAATTATTGACTTTTGAATTAACAAGTCAGTTTTAAAGTTAAAAGATGAGTTACAAGAAATATTATATCTAGAAGATAAGAAATATTTGTTTTTACTTTACTAGTGAGAAATCTTGTATCCTATCTAATTAAGGCCACGATGAAAGAATTATGTTAAAATCCTAAAGATGTCAAAAGGATGAGACATGGCCTGGGTACGGCCCATGGCAGGGCCCAGGCGGGCTCAGACACTACTCATGGCCCGGCCCAATTCAGCAGTACCTAGTCCGACAAGTAAGGTCCAGAACCATGCATCAAGTTGGGTCAAGCTGCCCCATGGCACAGTTCGGCCCATGCTGGGTCAGCATAAGTTGTGTCTAGTGCAAGGCCAAGCACGACCTATGTACCTGACCTGACGGCATGATAAGCCAGCTCAGGTGATCACCCCCTATCAAGGGGTCACTCAAGCAATCGAATTAAAAAAAATGATCGCCCCATCATGGGAAATCTATTTTTTAAAAAAACAAAAGATCATGTGACCGATTGTACTTGACCAGCCTTTAAGCTGGTAGCCCGTCGTCCATCGTCCATCACAGCCCATAAACCAGTCACCCATCGTCCATCACAGCAGCCCTTTTTTTAAAAAAACAATCAACCATGTGGCCAATTGTAATTAGTATGTTTGACACCTCTAAAGAATCTTTTAATAACTCTAGTAATAAGTACTCTCAACCTCCTCTAAGAAAACTCAAACAATTCTTCATGATGTATCTACTCCTACAATGTGTGAACTAAACTGATAATCTTTTGATCCTACCTCTTCCTCTATCATGAATAGTACTCTCTGCGTCCCCAAGGCATAATAATTAATAAGTCTATCCACTATGTCTTTATCTACCTTACATACATATCTAGAGGAAAAAACATAATCATTCAAAATCTATCTATAAAAATTCATATTACTATCAAGCAAAAAAATATCATAATATTATGCCAAGATGCTCCCTCTACTCACATAGTCATTCCTACCTCCAACTATTAGCAAAATATAATGATAAAATGAGTGATATAAATTATAATTTGCAATAGTTCTCTAGGTCATTCTAATATAACCCCCATTACTAAAAAATCATCATATGTTTGTATAATCTAGGATGAAAATAAAAATGTTGTGAACCCTCATAACATCTTGCATATCATGTAAAATATGAAAATCAAGGATAAGCCAATCTAAATTGATTACTGTATAATAGTTAATAATCATAATTAATCAACAACCAGGCATTCTTTATCTCTTTACTAAGAAATTCCTATATTGAGTAATTAAGCTATAAATGACAAACAGGTTGTGCTATGGTCTAGTTTTTTGTGGCTCAAGCCAGGCCAATGTGTGTCAAGTTGGGTCATGCACTAACTGGGTACAATCCGATCACAATTCAAACTTAAATTAGTCTAGATCAAATCAGGTTTGCCTCAGCAAGTACAACTAGCTAGCCCTAGCTCAATGAAAAGACCATGATTAAGTAGGATCAAAGACTGGTGCAACTGACTAGCCAACCTCGACGCAACTTAACCGAGCACTTTTTTAAAAAAATGGCATGAAAAATTCATATGCTGAATCATGTTAAAATTTCAACCCGACCAGGGAACAACTCTGACATAATTTTTTCTCCCCTGCCGATGAATCATGTTGTGCAAAGTGATCATACCTAGGCATGTTTTCCTAGGCCATGACATGGACACAAGAAAGCCATGTGACTCATTTGCCACCTCTATGACAATTTTCCTAACTGAAAAATCATTATTGAATTCTACTATATATATAACTTATTTTGATAATTTGTTTGTATAATCAAATATTTCTATTTTAATATTTTCATATAAGTGCATAAAAGAAAATATTAAGAAGATGAGAATGCAGCAGTAGCATAATAACGGAGATCCCGCTATCCGATCAGCGGACCAAAACTTTTAGAACAAAGTCTGACCCATCCGATAATCCAACCCGCTCCGGTTAATTGAACCGAGAATATTTTTAATATAAATATTTCGTATTTTTTATTTTACAGATTTTTCGAATCTGGAACTGTTCATCTTATCTCTCTCTCTCTACGCAATTTATCATGATTGTATCTACGCTACATATACTATAAGACAAGTTTGATTTAATCTGTAACGTATAAGTATTTTCTGGTGGATATAGCTAGTCGTACTGAGCGACTAGCGAACCATGTTATTTCTAGTTTTTCTGTTTTATCATTTTTTTGATTTTGCCGTATTGAATTGTAGATTGGATATATATATTATTCTATTCTGTTGTTGTTTTGTCGCCTTATGTAACTTTTAATCATAACTGTGGGAGCACAATTGTCTAATAAATTCCAATAACCAATTATGATTAATTTCATTATTTGAGACTTCATGTTTTAAATTATAATAACCAAGATTTTTACTTCTTCCATCAATACTATACTACACTAACACGGACTACAATTTTTCTTGCACACACTACACTTTTCATGACTACATTTGCACACACTACACACTCGATTGATGCCAACAGTGGATTGGCATCTTGACCCACATTGCACTCCTTGCACATATACGGCACACACATTGCACTTCTTACACTATAGTAACATTGACACGACAGTTGTGTCGACGAACATTGTAAACTTACGAACACCACTTGCTCCAGCACACACACACATTGACACAATGAGCATTAATGTTGCCAACACACTGCCATGAACACTATTTTGTTAGGATTTCACAACAGTAACATAGATGCTACTGTTGAGTCAAAACACACTGATCACACGCATGCACACACACACACACATTCATACTGTATACACAAGAAAACACAACTCAAAATTTCAACTCAATAAAACAAAATCATAAACAAGAAAAATCAAAAACTATAAACAAAAATAAAACAGTTTTGGGCAGCTCACATATTGAGTGCTCCCTTAAAAAAAACTTTATATTTTATATGTTTATCACGAATTTGTGTTTTTTAACCTAAAAAAGCATGAAACAAGAATACATGGGCATTACTATATCTTCTTTTAGTCATAAGATATGTGAGGATGCTCCAATAAGTTATGTTCATGTTCCATACCATTGTACATGTGGAATATTTATCATTTTTGTTTTATAATTAATATTGTTATTGTGGTTTTCATTGTTTATAATAATTTTTTAAAATAAACTCTATTCACAAAAATTGTTTTCCAGAGCACTATTATCAGCTGGATTTTTCAGTAGAGATAATAGCTAAGACATTTCAATTTTCAACTCCTTCATTAACTATCTCTAAATGACTTGTAATTTCCAACTAGGTACCTGACCTATAATTTCCAAATTGAACATAATCAAAACATCGATCCAATTAATCTTTTTGAAAAAGATTCAATCACCCTAATTTCCAATACTATTTTTACGACTAATATTTTTTTAAATTATATCTTTTTTTAGAAATGTATCACCAATTAATATGTTTGTTATACCATGTTTCAAGGGAAGACCTATTGGCCCTCTCAATCCTATACAATATTTGAGACTATCAGAGCTCTTCGAGAAACATTTACTCGTGATTTCTCATCCAATACAATAGAGGTCCATTAAAAATAAATCATTCTCGTGCATCACTAACTGACAAATTAGAGAAGCTCAAGTCTCCTTCAATTCTATATTTTAATAGAATCTCTTTAAAAACTTTAGTAGAGCATGACTCAGCATTCTAGAAGTGCTTTTTTTTAATAAATGATGTCAGAGCTTTGCCTATTGTCATAGGTTTACAACCTAAAGTCAAAGAAATTGTGTTTGATTAATCTTCAACCTAAGACCTACAATTCTTGGATAAGCATATTTATCATCGTATCAAGACATAACCTCTAGTATATTCATGCAACACAACAACTACACAGATGACCAATCATCATAGTATTATTCTAACCCAAACATATTTAATATCAAAATTCTGATAAAATCTGATGTATTAATATATAATATAAATACTTAATATATTAGTATATAATATAAATTCTTATATGATCTAATGTATTGGTTTGTGTGATCACACACAAACTCTAAAATAAATACTTGATAAATAATATCTAATAATTTCCAACCCAAACATATAAATACTTAATATTCATGTCAATTATTAGTCACTAAGAATATATTATTTCTTTTTGTTAAAAACAAGTAACATTAATGTTATTGATAATGATGATTCAGAAATATGGATCCAATCTTATATTAAGATTGAAATAGGAAATAACATAATATTATCAAAAGATAATTTTGTTTAAGTTACAATATACATTATACATTCTCATGAATATTAGATTAATAGTATGAGCACTAGCAAAATCTTCTCTAAATCAAGATACAAATTTATCTTCATAGATATTCTTGTTTGCTTCCCCAGACAAAAAAAAAAATTATAAAAATATGTAATTATTAAATAGTTAACCAACTAAACATCATATTTATTATCAACATAATTAGTTAATCCTTATGTTTTTCAAGATAGATCCATGTGAATGTTATTCTCATAAAATTTTAGCTTATTTTTAAAAAATTATTTCTTGATATTTCTTTCATAAATTTGGACAATCCAAGGATATTGTATATCCAAACTCAAGTTTAGCCACTATTAGTATGAACAAAAAATCATCAATGAAATTTATATATTTGATAGAATAACATGTTTTTTCTTGAAAAAAGCGAATAATATGACATTTTTTCAATCAAGCATAAAGATAGAATACAAATTAATCCAATAACACATTTAATCTTGTTTTTGAGCAAGAAAAATTCTGAATTTCTGATCTAAATCACAAGAAAAAGTTATTTGGGCTAATATAATTACCAGCCGATTACTCCAATAGCACCAAGGCGCATGAAAATTAACAACAAGAATTGGATACCTAATCAAAAAACAAAAACAAAAAAAAAAATGTGAGCACCAAAAACATTCCAGAGACAAAAATAAAAATAAATTATGCAGCAAAATTATCATTTAGACTTACTGGTGTGAGTAATGATCAAAATTCTTTGCATTCAATGATACAGATTCTTGATCAGTTTTATCATCACCTTCATCACCATGCTTGATATTATCAAGCAATTGTCCTGGGTGGTAAAACTCAGAGCCAGTAGGCTTTAAGTCATGATCTATTGAAAATTTCCGAATTGTTTTTGTTATATTCAACCTGTTCTGAGCAGATGCAAAAAGAGGTCAATTTTGATTTAAGAAAATTTAAAAATGAACCAAAAAGTGACCATGTCAGCATAACACGATCTTAGCTTTGATTGTTTTGTGAAATACAAATCCATGGTTTTTATAGTGAAGCTAGAGGCTTTGAGTTACAAGAAATAAATGTTATTTTCCTACTTCGAGCTTTCCAGTATATTTCCCACCATAAAATGGGTGAATAACACCAAAATTGTATAGAGCTCGAATTTGTAAACACATAAGGTCAGACATCCATTTTTATTTAAACAAAGCAACAACATTGATTACTTTTATTTTTATTATTTATGTATTATGAGAACACCCAATGTGTGGGCTGCCCCAGTGTTTCCCTCTACAAAAGAGCATTGATGTATATTATTTTGAAATAAGTTAAATTTTAATTTCTCGAACTTCTATAACCATCTATTATGATTAAATATTAGAGTCATGTTATCACAAGATATAATTATATAATTATAACAATTCATTTTGTATTGGAATTGAAAATAAAATTTGAATTATAAGTGTAAAAAAGAGCTGATAGAAAGAGACTCATGAGATATCATGTTTTTTCTTAATGAAATTGTATGTTCCTTTATCCAAAAATGACAGATCTCAAATTCGAGACTCATCAAATATAATTTTTCTAATTTTTAAGAATATGACTATCAAAAAATTAATCTTTCTAAGATTTTATCCTATGCAAGAATTTTGTTTATTGGATATGACATTTTAAAAAAAACATGTAGGCTGAGTAGGCCAAACCTAATTGATCACTAGCGCAGTCTAATGGTAGTTATGCACATTCATAAGACTGCACAATGAAGATCAAGATCAGAGGTGTCTGACTCGTGTAGCACAGTCAGCCGGCCTGGGGACTGGCTGCTGTTGGGTATTGGATCATGGGTTTAGTCCAATCCGATGATGGCCCAACGGTGTGATTTTTTTTTTAAATGGCCATGTAAATCATATACCACATACATGGCAGGCCGGTATTGGTTATTGGGCATTGGACAATAAAAAAAAAACAGATCACATGAACCGGCCCGAATAGCACGGCTCTCTCCAAAATCAGCACGGCCCAATACAATGCTACAATTTGCAGGCCAACCATGTCATACCAGCTGCCAGTCTAGTTCCAATGCCATGCTAGGCACGACACTGTAAGCCTCTCATGCCGTGCCCGGCACGGTAGCACAGTCGTATCACACTGTAGCAAGCCGTGCAAGCACGACACAGCCCATTAGCACCTATATTCAAGATAGGGATTTTCCAACTTAACCAAAATCAAGACTTGGCCCAGAGAATCATTTTTCTAACTCTAATTTCAATATAGCTTGACGATGTCTTTTCTTAATGAAATTGTTAATAAATATTATTATAAAAATTTCTCTTGATGAACTTTAACTCTAAATTACTAATCTTTTCTATGCATAATCATTGACAATAGATACTTTATAAATTTTATTGAAAATATTGATAATATCAAAACTAGCACTCTTTTATTTCTTTGATATCATTTAACTATTCCATGCATATGTAGTGTAAGCTATATATATATATTGATAATATCAAAACATGTAAACAATAATAATAGACTTTGCATTGAATGTCATGGACTCTATCATTGTCAATAGCAAAAATCATTTATAATGTTTTTACCATTAGGAGATCAAATTTTCTCCTTATTACTTTTGTCTATAAGAAAACATATTTAATAAGTTTTAGGCAATATTTTTGATAGGTTTAGATTTTGGGTATCAAAACATTATTCTTCTTTATATCCAAGATTTTAGTTCCTCAAATCACTTAATTCTAGAATACTTTTTCTTTATCATTGTATGTATCATTGTATGTATCACTAAGATTCTCCTATTGATAACTTTTTCTTTATGACATTGTTTGGATTGGATAAGATCTTAATAGCCATATTATTACTATTTTTTTGACCATGGCTCTGAAAAATTAGTTTTAACTCTAAATGTCATCCAAACATTTAAGAGAAGTTGATAGGTTGACTATAATTAGAATCAAATTCATAAGTTAACAAATGAATAATCTTTGATATCACAATAACTGATTGATGATAATAAAAAAAAAATAGATTGTCATGAATTGACTATTTCTAGACCATTCGTGACCTGTAATTGAATTAAGTATTTATACACTAATTACTTCCTATATCACACGAAAAATATTTGAGATTTTGTATCTTTCCCATACACTCAATATTTTTAAAATTTTACGATATTACCACTCAATTATTAAGTAGCAAATTGAATATGATTGAACAACTTATATCATATGCAATATTGTACTAGAGCACAATAAATTTTAAATTTAATATCAATTGAGACAAATGTAATGAAAATGACCTAGCATATGATATACATCAATTGATATGAATTATGTACTTACACAAATATAGTTCTGCAAACTCAAATTTTTAACATGCAGGCTTTCCAGACTCCAATAGCTAAATCATAGGGTCACTCAATACTCTACAACTTCTTTCATGTATAATCATGACTGGTAAGAAACAAATTATTTCTTCTAGACATAAAATGTGAGAGAATTCTATCATCAAAATGAGTGGGGGCAACTAAGATTGACTAAGGGCCACCCCAATAGGTTTTGGCCCAAAATTTATTCAGCAATGTCCGTCTGGCCATTGGCAGCAGCACTAGTGGAATCCCCCAAAACAAGATGGATAGGACTGACCCAACCCACATGTTTTTGACAGATCGCCAAACCCTAGTTTTCTTTTTTGTTTTTTTTTCTTTGAAAAAAAAAATCAAAGGTTGATCGGGTCATGCTAGGTTAAGCCCGCTCCATTTTGACACTTCATCTTCTACCAGAGAGGACATAAAAATATCTTATAAATCAAATAATTAATAATTAATAATTAATAATTAAAATTAAACCTTCACAAAATTATTCAAGGACACCTCTATGCTATCACATTTTGTATTATTCAAGGACAAAATTAATAATTAAAATTAAGCCCGCTCCACTTCTACTTCTAACAATTTCAATCATGTATTTGTATTTTTTACAGCTATCACATTTTGGGATAGTATATTGATACAAAAAAACTCAATGTATCATTTTATGCTTATGAAAATACTTAATTGTTGATATTTGTTGTTGATTTTTTGTTTTTTTTTATCATTGTTTAGGAGCACCAGACATGTAGGATACCAAATCAGATATATATATACACACACACACACACCCACACACAGTAATTATTGATTTCCAAAAAAAATTATTTAAAAAAATTAGCATTTTTCTATTCTACCTCCCTCCCTCTCTTTCATTCTCTTCCTTTTCAAAATTCAACAAGGGCCAAAACACTAATCAGCCCTTCGCATGGTATTAGAGACTCTCCGGCAAAGTAAGGTTACACATGTTTTTGAGAAGTGACGCATCTTTTCTGTGTCAACAAATTTCTGAACATTTTCAGAAATAAGTGTTTTTTTGTTCTCTGATATGTATTTGAATAATTGTAGTCATCAAACATTTGACCACCAATTTTCGATGGTCAAGTGAAGTTCTGGTGACCCCGACAATGACCTCCATAGCGGTTCACTAGTAGGAACTATATAAAACTAGTACCAAATCATTTAAGAGGTATGGGGAGCTTAGACTAATATTGAGTTAGTTTCTTGAATATTGGCATTAAGATATGTGATTTATGATATTTTCAAACATTTTATACTTTAGAAAGATGGTTGCTTAGGTGCACATTATTCTGTTGAATCAGATTAACTTGTGTGACTATCATGGTATAGGAATCCTGCATATTTGTGCTTGACTCTTATTGAAGGCCATAATTAGAATGGAGTCACATTCTAATATGTATGACATCCATTTAGATTTTGGACTTATTAACAAACATATAATGAAACTCTTGTTGTCTTTTAGTTATCTTAAAGTATTTCAATAAATTTCTTATATTTTCCAATATACGAAAAATAATTTTCATTCTTGTTTGTATATTTAAATTAATTATATGACACATATACATAATGTAAATAATATCAACTAAGGATTATGATAAACATATTAAAAACAATGTTATTATTTGAAATATTATCGAATATAAAAATAAAAATTTTATTTTGCATATCATATTCTCTAAAAATTTTTGTAAGACTCATATATGATGGATCCGTCATGAGAATGAATGATCTTAAGAAATCTTAAATTTTTTATAAGTAATTTTCATTTAGAATCAAAATAATGAGCAATGACGCATATGAATAAAATATCACTGCAACTAATTTAGATACCGGACGTCACAAAGACTAATCCATTATTTTTTCTAAGTTATTAATTACTAATTATTTTTTTAATTTAAAATATTTTATTATAATATTCCTACTATTCAATTTAAGAATTTTGTAATAAACACGTTGAAAATATATTTGTATAATATAAACTAGTTTAAAATCCTCCAAAAAGCTAATCAAAAAATTCATGTTAATAATTAATTTAACATTGTATTTGTTTTC
Organism: Sapria himalayana; assembly: GCA_029783825.1. Classification (NCBI taxonomy): domain Eukaryota; kingdom Viridiplantae; phylum Streptophyta; class Magnoliopsida; order Malpighiales; family Rafflesiaceae; genus Sapria; species Sapria himalayana. Next base: position 2,308,581 of record JAREIK010001147.1, on the reverse strand, counting down.
AAACTTATTACTGTAAAATAACAAAGTCAATGAATTTAAAGTTAATCTAACTTTAAAGATCTTGAGATTAAGTTGAGTTTAATTGAAATCTAATACATTATATTTTTTAGAGCATTATCAACATATCTCTGAATATGACCAATATCACCAATACTCATACATGTATATATTCTTTTATAATATATATCATCCTAAATCATTTTTGCTATTCTAAAATTTTTATTTTTAATTATATTAATTTATGTCCAAACAACTAAAGTTCATATATTTTTAAATTTATTAAGCATATAAATTGAGACTATGTAAGAACCTAATTTTGATTTTGAATCTTTCAATTGATTTGTTATTATTATCTATATATAAATTTAATTCATTTTTAAATTACTTATGATTTGTCATTATCTATATATACCTTAAATTAATGTGTACAACAAACACTTTTCAATCTTTACCTCATATTCTCCTACATGGAAGTCATGACACATCACCAAAATAAGACACATATACCAATGTAAAAAATTTCATCTAATAATCTATTTCTAATTAATGAAACAAACATATTAATAACTATTTTATTATTAAACATATTATCAAATATTATACTAAATACATTATTTTGAATATGATAATCTCTAAAAATTTTTATCAAACACGCATAAATGATAAGATCATCATTAAGATAAAAAATCTCTAAAAATCTTAAAATCTTTTTATTAAATTTCTATTTAGAATATACATATTATGCTGTGAGATGTGCAAAGGATATATCATCAAGACTAGTCAAGATATCAGATATCACGAATATCACGGCACTATATTACTTAAATTTATTAATTATTTTTCTAACTTATAATATTTAATAATATTATTCTTACATGTAAATCTAAGAATCTTATTATAAGCAAGCTGAAAATAGATCTACATGATACTGACAAATTTATAATTCTTAGAAAATCTAATCAAAAAATCCATGATGATAATCAATTTAATAATATTTTCACTCCCAAAGTTATTACGGTATCTGGACAGGATTAAAGAAATTGAATTAGAACCAACTTCAAAAAACTTCACCGCTCATGCTCAGAAGAGTTTTTCTATAATTTAACATATCATATTTATTGGTGTATTGATCGACATGCCTCTTTAAGTATCCAGTCTCACATGTACTTCTAAATGTATATAATTTTTTATAATACATACATCGTGCCAATTTTTTATTGACACACCTAATATTTTTATTTTTTTATTATGTTAAAATGACTCTAAATTATAGATATTCTTTTAGTTTTTTATTTTTTAGGTATTTAAGTTTGAGTCAAGATAATGAGAAAAAATTTAATTTTGATATCGGACCTTTCCATAGAATTATTATTTTTATCTATATTTAAATTTATGTTAATCTTATTTTTATTATATTCATTATTAATCATTTTTTAAATTATTTTATTCTTTATAATTTTACCTATTTAAAAAAAATAATAAAAAAATTACCCATAATCACACCATGGTGCCTCCTCCCACAGCAACAAGAAACGACAAAAAAAACCAACTAGAACTCTAAAAATTACAATACAAAAATAAGTGATAAGAATTAAGATTATTAAAAAGCAGAGGAGAATATGAGATAGATATTAGAAAGTAAGAACAAAGAGTTAAGAGTCAATACAGAAATAAAAATAAAAAAACGTAAAACTCTTAATCTATATTTAACAATTTTTTTTATTAAAAAATCATATTTTTTTAATTTTTTAATATTTTTTTTAATTTTTAAGATGGCAGAAACCTAACAGCCATCAGAATTCTACCCTAGCCATTGAAATGAAATCCAACAACAACCACGATGTGTTTTGCAAATATAAAAAAAAATATTTATTTTTTTTTGGATTTTTACCATTAGGGTTTTAAATACTGGTCAGGATCAGGTTTGGGCATTCGACTCTGAGATCGTGAGTGTGGATGCACTGCAGTGCAAGTAGGCGGTGCACTTTCTGTCCCAGCCAAGCCACAGCCAAGCCACAGCCAACACATGATGGGGTTGAGCTGAGCTCACTGTAAGCTCAGCCCGACCTCGTCGCATGGAAGTATCGAGGTCAAGGTCAAGGTCAAGGTCAAGAACGGTGGGCCTATGCTGAAACAATTCTGTCGATTCTTTAATAAATATGATTTATAAAACTTTAAAATAAACCCACGTGGCATGGAGAGTAGGGTTTTATTAATAAACCACACCGCACCAGATGGCGATCATTTCAAAGTTTACCATTACTAGAAGCGGGTGGATCGGGCACCAGATTCCCGGTAACTCATAACCAGTCAGGTTACTCCTTGCAGGCCATTGGACCATGGCAACAAACCAAGCACTCAGGTTGCACCTGGGCTCAACAAGAAGCACGGCAGCCACAGAAGTTATGCTTGGCTCGATCCAAGTCCAGGCAAGGTTTTGGACCATGCCATGCTGGGTCAGGCATGGCATGGCCTCATTATTTAAATCTATATTTTTTTGCTTGAGTATGAGATATCCTAATAGTGTAAGACCCAATTATTAGAATGATATGCCTAAAAACCACAACTAGGGTAATAGATTGTATATTGGGCATTTAGCTAAAACATAAAGTGCACAAAAAAGATATTTTCCCCAAGAAATTAGCATGGAAACTACAGTAATCTGAATTTTGTATCTTGATCACTGGTATTTCATTTTTGTAACATCCTTTCCCTTGCAAAAGTGAAAATATCAACCTATAAACAACCCATCAACCTATACATTGCAGATATTCCAGAGTTATAATACTCCATTTTCCAGTTCAAAAAAAATGCAATTTGTCCTAATGTTCCATAATTAAGAATTGTTGATGTTTTCAGCTAACAGCTTCAGTTAATAAGACTAGCATAGAAAATGGAATTTGGTAAGAAAATAATAACCTAAAATTTTAAAGCTAAAAATTGAAAACAAACAATGAAAATAAGAACTTTTAATAATTTAACTATGGAAAAGATTATAAAAAAAAAACAAAAGAAAAAAAACTTACAGTTCCCAGCACATCGCTAACATCAACTGATGCAAATTCACAAGAAAGGGCAGGAAAACTGCAATTAAAAATGAATTGAATGATTATAATTAACTTAATAACCATTATTATCTGTTAAACCACCTGCCTAAATAATTAATTTAGAGGAATAACATAAATATAATGAATAAATGATATAAGATAAGCAGTACAGTGACGCAGAAGATAACAGGCCATAGCAACAGCATCTCTAGCAACAAAGTGAAGTGTTGCTAGAGATAAATCCAACTTGCGGGATCCATTCAAATTCATCTTTTACATAGCCAAACAGTTAGCATTATCTTAAATGTGTTGCATAAAAATAAATTATTAAAAATAATGAAATTCAAGTACAGGCAAAGTTCAAAACTTTGGATATATTTTTAAAAAATTATCCAGAATTATAGCTGCCCACTTTATGATGTTTACCTTCGTTCATAAAAAGATAGTGTAGTTTGATGCCATTTTGACAATAAAATGTGCGAAATCAATTTATTGAAGAAATAAAATGTGCTCCCCCAATGAAATTTAAGAGATCATGCCTTGGTGGATGGCAATTACTTTCATCCAAGAACGGTGGACCTTGGGAGCGAGATTCATTAGAAGTATCATCTCCGATTTTTAGAGATATAGCTATCAAAATATTAACTTCTCTCATGCTCTATGCTAAGTCAGAGACTTGTGCACTAGGTATGACCATTTATTCAAAGCTCATATTTGAGTATAAAAGGATTTATCATTAAAATATCACTTAAAATGAATAGCATAAAATTACCTGAGATTAAAATCAATACGCAAAAAAGGCCCATCAGAACTCTTATCTACGATAACTGATGTAGAAGTGCTGACTGATAAATAATTATTCAGCTCCTAAAAAAGAAAATGCAGACAATGCAGAGTCACACAGCAATTTTGAAATCTAATACTGATATTAGGCATTGTAAATAAGTAGCAATAAAAAAAATGAATATAAGAAAGAGAAACAGATATCTTCCAAGAATTTGAAAAAGCACATTGAGATGTACTGATACATAATAAAATCTCCATCCAACATTATGTTGAAGAACAGGCAACAGCAACTTACCATCCCAAACAAAAACATCATGGAAAGGGCTGCTATAATAGACAATCCTGCACCTGACAATGATGCCTCAGTCAAATCTCTTGGAATTTTTCTGTAGAAAATAGGAACAACCAGAAATATCACACCTGCAACATGGATCGTTACATAGTAGAGAGGATTTTTGCAAGGATAGGATAACTTAATTTATCAAAAATATTTACCACTAAAACTGATATAGATACATCAATGAGCATTAGCCTAATTGAGAGATTGAGGAATCCCAGTTGGCAGCACAATAAGGATAAATATTGCCTAAAGACAAACAGCACAACATGGTCGTGATTGAATGGTGTTGATATTTTAGTATATTTATTGATATGTTAATAAATATTAAATTTACAATTTGAATAAAGAAATATCCATTGTGTGCGTATGGGTGAGTGGGTGGGTGTGTGTGTGTGTGTGTGTGTGTGTGTGTGTGTACATATATATTATAGTTCACTTGTGTAAATTATGCTTACATTACCAATCTCAAGTCTGACTACAATAAAAGAATGATATCAAATAGACAATCAGTCTTAATCAACTTATTACCATTTTACTATGAATCAGATCCTATTAGTTAATAAAAGACAGTTGATAATGATAGATAAATTAATGTTTATCCTGAGAAAAAGTGCTCCAGTAATATTTTATTATATATGTTATTATAAATCCATCAGGTATTAGTATGAATGAATATATTATCCTTTTTTCTATCAATTCTTGATGTATCTTTTTTTGTATTGTCAAAACTTTTTGTTATTTATGATAATCTTAAAAAAATAATTTAGATTGAAACTAGTCAATATTTTCTTTATTGTTCTCTAGAAGTGTAAAGTGGGCAAGTCAACACAAATACAGCACGAGGTATGACCCGAAATAGCTATGCCTGGTCCAAATGATTTTTTACAAAATCATACATGAACCATAGTATTGCTGGTTCTTAGATTAAACCATATACTTATTAATCCATATACTAATTTTACTTTAAATATGATCATGCAGTTAATTTTATTACTTAGAAAAAATTATAGGAAATATTAAATATACTACTATCATTCAATCAGATATATCATACACAATCAATATAATTAATCGAATCCTAGATTCTCTTCGTCAAGTTTACCTAACCATAATTCTTCGCATAATATGATATGAGAAGAAATCTCCATGACTAAAGATCTCTTGCAACAATCACAAGCATTTGTAATTATTTGGACTGTCAACTTACACCGAGAAAATATTTATGATATAAATTTTAATTTTAATTATAGACAAATAATTATTTTGAAATCTAATACAAAATCAAAGTTCAAGAAGATAATAAATAATACTTATTATATATTTTGAATTTAACACATACTCAAAGAGATTAGATATTCATTATCTTCACATATTATTTTTTTCTATTATAGTCAAAAAATAAGACATATATTATCAATATTGTTGTCTATATGTTTTTTATTATCAAGTATTATATTTATTTAGAGATGTCAAACGAATCATGCCGGACTGGCCCGCACAGTTTTAGGCTGCCCAACCGTACTTCAGTGTCGGGCAAGGCATGACATGATTACTATATCGTGCCGTGCCGGGCTGGCCCAGCACGGTTTTAGGCTACCCAACCGTGCTTCCGTGCCGGGCAAGGCACGACATAGTTACTGTATCGTGTCGTGCCTAGCCCGGCATGATTTCTTCAAGCCAAGCCCGGCATGGCCCGCTGGCATGACAGGTTTTTTACCGTGTTGGGTCAAGCCCGTACGGGCCGGTTTAAAAAAATAAAAAAAATTATTTATAATATTTATGTAATTATAAAATATAAATTAGATAATATTTAAAAATATTTAAATTATAAATTAAAAACTTTTTAAAAGTTATAAAGTTTATTTTTTTATGTAATTTATTTTAATTATGTTTTAATTAGATTAATAGATTTAGATTATAATTTATTAAAATTAAATTTTAGAATTTTTAATAAAATTCTTAAATACAAAAATAAAATAAACACAAAATTCCTTTAACAAAAATTATAAAGTCACAAAACTAAACGCTCAAGCCAAAGTAAATACAACATAAATAAAAATAAGTATAAAATATCAAAATCAAAATCAAGCATAACACAAAACTCAGAAGCATAAGCATTACTATAACATAAATGTCATTGTATATCAAGTGACAACCTCGTCAATCATCCATTGTATATCATTATCATCATCAACCTCAACATCAGAATCAGTATCATATGGATCATTATCAGCAATCACCTCTTCCACTTCCGCTGCAATCTCTATCCCAGCACGATCCTGGATGTTAAACCTCGAATCCTCTCAATTCTTCATACATACTAAAACCTCAATAATATCTGAACATAATTTTGATCGCATATCCAAAATCATATTCACTACAACAACAAAAATAAATTTTAATGCTATACTCGATATCAAAAGAGTCAATAAATCTCATATCAACTTAGATAACACGAGAAATGTGAACTCATATGATTTACATCACTATAATATATCAAGATTCTTAGTATCAGAATATGATATGATTGAACAGTAATCGATATCTAAGTACCAAAAAAACTCGTTCCTATTCAACGGTCCACCCCATCATTTCTCCATCGCTAACTGAATAAAAAAATTATCATTTCCGAATATGATATTCATGTTCGTAATCACAGTTTCACTACTACTACCACCATACCTAGTATCGTAGTATGTGAAAATATCAGTCAACTTCTCGTGAATAAATCTTTCAGGTGTGTTTTCTAGGTTTATGCATGAAAAAATATAAGTCAATATTATCTACTCATTCCACTTTGACCCTAGGGGTCATGCATGCAGCGAGACAATAAAGAGATAGAATGATTGACTAGTACTTAAGTACTTGATTTTCATCTCAACAACTATATGATTAAGTATCAGGTCAGCTCGATACTTCCTAAACATGCTACTAATATTGCATATACACCTAAGTGCAATACAAGTTATGAGAGTATAAACTAATGAACACATGTTCATCGTGTCATAAAAAATCTTCAAGAATTTCATAAATAAAATTCTTGTAGTCCAATTAGTGTCATCAATAAAAAATACATCACTCTTACTATTGACGTAGTCAAATATCACGTATTCGCATCCAACATATAACTCCAACATCAGGTACATGTAATTTCAACAGTATCTCACATCATATTAAAATTTCTTCTCAAAATTCACAGACAAACAGATATTATCAAACTCTTATTGTCTATAATACGTGCGAATGTATTTTAGTAATTTATGTATGTTATCTAAAGTGAAGAAACACACATTCATACCAGCTTGTACAATCAAGTTAATTACGTGACACATGCATCTGTTGTAAAAAATCTCTCCTAATGATATATCTCTAATATTCTTAACAAACATGTTAATCACTACTCTATTATTAGATACATTATTGAATATGATATTATAAATTTTATTCTAAGTTTTATATTATCTAAATATCTTCATCATATACTCAAAAATGATTGGACCATCATGATGATAAAAAATCTCAGAGAATCCTAAAATTTATATATTTATAATCTATTTAGAATTTACATAATAGACGGTGAGACATACATAAGATGAATCATCGTGACTAATCCAGATATCAAACATCACAGACACCACTCTACTATATGTCATAAATTCATTAAATATTATTTATTATTCTAACTTATAAAATTTTAATATATCGTTCCTAGATGTAAACCTAAGAATCCTACAATAAGCAGGCTGAAAATTTATTTACATAATGCTCACTATCTTTGGATCTTCCAAAAATCTGATTGGAAGACACATCAAAGTGATAAGTTTGGTCATGTCTTCCCTACCTAACTCATTATAGTATAATAAAAGTTCTAATTTTTTATTTTTTAGATATTTAGGTTGAGACGACTGGAGAATCAAAGATTTTAGTAGCCTCAGATCTTTGTGTAAGATTTTTATTTTCTAAATTTAAATTAATTTTATTAATATTAATCATTTTTTTTAAATTTTTTAGACAATATAATTGATTAAAGAGTAGAGAGAGAGTAAAAAAATAATTATTTTTAAATATTAATTATTATATTAAGTTAAGAGTTTTAGTTAAATAATTAAAAAAATAAAAATTCCATAAAACAGTGTAGAGGTAAAACACGTGCACCAAAATTCCAACTTCCAAAATCAAGCCTGAGTTGTGAGTCTCAAAAAGCCGAGTCAAAATCCTGAGAGAAAGAATATTAGGAGAATGATTTTAGAAAGTGTGAGAATAATTATTTTTGAAAAACATAAAAATTAGAGAAGTGGGAACTTTTTATAGAATATAATTATGAAATTTTTTAAAAAGTATTTTTTTTATTTTTTATTGATTTTTTTGGGGCAATAATTATGTGGACCGTTGGATTCTGTCTCATTGCCGTTGGAGGCAAAATCCAATGGCTAAAATTCAAAATTTTTTATTTTTTTATTTTTTAAAAATTTCAAACCGTTGGGGATTGGGGGCAGGCCGACGGGGCGGGATGGGTGGGGGGTGGAATCGAACCCGAGCCCGAGCAGTTTCTAGAACCGTTGGGCTCAGCTTCTGCCACTTGGGTGACTTCTCGGGTCAAACCGAGGTACCGTACAACGGGTCACGGTACCATAGAGGTGTCAAACGGGCCGGCCCAACCCTGCCCAGCCCAGTTTTTAACGACACGATCGTGCTACCGTGCCCGACCCGGCACGGTTTAAAAAGAGCCGGGCCCGACCTGGCCATACAGGCCAGGGAAGAGGCAGACCCTAGCGGCCGAGCCCAAGAGTCCAAGACTGAGAGAGAGGGAGCCAGCCAGGCAGGCTGCACCGCATGGCCAGGCAGAATATTTTTTTAAAAAAAAAATTTATATATTGTTAATAGTATTGCTTAAGTGTAGAGTATAGTATTAAATATAAATATATTTAAAAATGTTAAAAATAAAAATTAAAAAAAATTAAACACAAATGAAAAATTACCAATCATCCATTTTAAACAGATGGTCTGAACCGAAAAAAACAAGTTTAAGTTTCAACACAACGTACAAACAAAGCGTACAAATACAATCAATAAAAAAACATCGAAAAAAAAAATAGCAGATCATCATCAATCGTCAATCGGCATATCATGAGAATCATCAGCCACAACATCAAGATCAGTATCATATGGATCATCATCATCGGCAATCAACTCCACCACCATCATAGTGGATGTGGATGTGACTGCAGTGTCTGTCCCAGTCCCAGCTCCAGCATAATCATGAATGTGAAACCTCGATTCCTCCCAATCCTTCAAACATGCCAAGGTCTCAACCAAATCTGGACGTAATCTCGATCTCCTATCCGAAATCACGTTCACTGCAACAGACTCTGATGCTACGCTCGACACCGGAAGAGTCAGTAGATCTCGTATCATCCTAAATAGCACGGGATAGATGGACTCATATGATTTACACCACTGTAATAAATCAAGATTCTTAGTATCAAAATGTGATAGGATTGAGCAGTAATCGGTATCTAAGTACCGAGACTGCTCGCTCCTATGTGATGGTCCACTCCTACGTTTCCTCCTCGCTAGCTGAATGGAATAATCGACATCTCCGAACAAGGTATCAATATCCGTAATCACAGTCTCACTACCACCACCACCATACCTAGTATCGTAGTATGTGAATATGTCAGTCAACTTTTCGTGAATGAACCCTTCAGGTGGCTCTTCCAGGTTCATGCACGATGAAATGAAAGTCATGGTATTTTCTACCCCTTCCACCTTAGCCCTAGGGTCCATGCATGCAGCGAGGCAATAAAGAGATGGAACAGTAGACCAGTACTTCAAGTACTTGGTCTCCATCTCTACAACCATATGGCTAAGCATCGGGTCAGCTCGATACTTCCTAAACATGCTACTAATGTTGCATATGCACCGGAGTGCAATGCAAGTGGTGGGCGTATAAACCGGCGAACACAAATTCGTCGTGTCATAAAATATCTTCAGAAATTTCATTTATGAAATTCCTGAAGCCCAGTCAGTGTCGTCAATAATAAGTTTGCCACTCTTACTATTGACGTAGTCGGATATCACATGTTCGTATCCAACACATGATTCTTACATCAGGTACGTGTAATTCCAACGATGTCTCACATCCGATTGAAATTTCTTCTTAAGATTCGCAGACAAACAGAGAGTATCCAACTCTTGTTGTCTGCGAGGAGTGTGAATATACTTTAGTGCATTGCGTATATTATCCAATGCTGGGGAACACACCTTCATACCCGCTTGAACAATCAGTTAATCACGTGACACATGCATCTGACATGAAAGATATCTCCTAATGGTGTGTCTCTAATATTTCTAACAAACATATTGATCGCTACTCCATTATTAGAAGCATTATCAAATGTGACACTAAAAATTTTATTTTGAATTTTATATTCCCTAAAGATTTTCATCATACACTTAAAAATGGTCAGGTCATCATGAGGATGAAGAATCTCAGTGAATCCTAATATTTTTTTATTGATTATCCAATTAAAATCTACATAGTAACTCGTGAGACATGCATAAGAAGAATCATCATGACATGTCCATATATCGAACATCACGGACACCACTCCACTATATATCATAAATTCCTTAATAATTTTTTATTTTTCTAACTTATATATCTTTAGTATGTCATTCCTAGATGTGGACCTAAGAATCCTACGATAGGAATGCTGAAAATATGTCTGCATGATGCGCACTACCCTCAGATCTTCCGAAAATCTGATCGGAAGACCCATCAATGTAATGAGTCTGGCCATGCCGTCCCTACCCAACTCGCTGGAGTATATGAAGGGAGTATACTTTGAGACTGAACTCGATCCAGTCTCAAAAAATGTAGTGCCAAGTTGGATTTGCCTAGGATCTAAGGGTCCATGTTTTTTGGAGAATAATTCGGCATGCCTCTTAAGGAGCCCAATCCCAAATGAACTCTTGCATGTTAATAGTCTCATACAATATTTACACTGTGTCATTTCTTGTTCCTCACCCCTAACATTTTTTTGTGTTATGATTTTAAAATGAGTCCAAACGACGGAAGTCCTCCTAATTTTTTATTTTTTAGAACTTTGAGTTGAAACGATTGGAAAAACCAAAGTTTCAGCAGTCTCAGACCTCTGTGTAACACAAACATTTTCATTTTCCAAATTTTAATACGTGTCAGGTGTATTTGTCATTTTTTATGTTTTTTATTTTTTCCTAATTTTTTTCTAGAGAGAGAAACTTTAGAGAGAGAGTAAAAAAACATAAAATAAAATACCCGGTAAACGCAATAAGATCAATCACGTGCAAGGTGCACCACAGCAAGCTCTGATGTTCAAAACTCAAGTCGAGTTTCACGAAAATCCTAGCCGAAAGCAAAATCCCGAAGCCCGAGAGAGAAATGCATGGTTTATGTGAGAGAGAAAATTTTGAGAGGATATATATTTTTGAAAAACATAAATGTTATTGGGAGGGGGGTAGAATTTATAAATTAAAGATAATAATTTTTTATAAAAAAAGATATTTTTTTTATATTTTTTTGAATTGTTAATACATATTTAGGGGGCAGAATCACGAGGACCGTTGGATTCTGCCGCCTAGCCGTTGGAGGCGAATCCAACGGCTGAAAATGAATATCATTTGAAAATTTTTTTTTTCCCGTTGGGATTGGGTCGGAAGTCAGGACCGCGGGTCGGGTCCAATCAGACCCGACCCACGAATTTTTTTCGGGAGGGAGCGGGTCACACCCACGCGTACCCGCGTGAAACCTAACTGGCACGAGAAGATCTCGTGCCGTGCCCGGGCACGGTTTAAAAACGTGCCGAACCATGCCTTGCCTCGGGCCGGCCTGGCACAGTTGACACCTCTACGATACCGTGCTGAGCCAGGCAGAGCATGAGGCTCGGTTGGCCTCAGCACAACACAGCATGATTCATGGCGTGGACAGACACGGCATGGGCAAGGGCATGGAAAATTCTCATGTCGTGTCGAGTCAGGCACAGCTGAATCATGTCATGCCTCATGTCGTGCTGGGCAAACCCGGCCCCACCCGGTTGACACCTCTATGTTTATTCTTTTTCTCCTATACTTTTAACTGCATATTCACATTATTATAACTATTCTCATATTTAAATATATAAAAAAATTTAGAACTTAATATCTCATTCAATGATTATAGATATCTTCAATCAATCAAATATCTAAATTTTAATTATACAATAGATTGCATAGATATAAATTTTACTATAGATTATTGTATTTTATTTTAAAACAATTTTATTTCTTGAAAAAAAATAATAATCTCGAGATAATTCAAAGACAAAATATAAAACAATGATTACATCTAAATATAAGATTCTTCGAATCAGACATTAACTTGAAATGTAATTTTTTATTTCTTTTCTCACAATTATCAATTATAATATTATGATAATCAAACAATATGATGTATAATATTCAATCCAATATTTCACAAGCATGATTAAGCATAAAGATATAGAGAACATATAAGCTTATTTCTCTTTTTTTCAAATTTAATATCCTTGATATTTAAAAATCAGCTTAAGGGGGTATTACATCCTTTATTTTTTATATTCTATTTGTGAAGGAATCACCCAATATATTGGCTTCCCTATTCATCTTTTGTTCCCTATTTATATAAGATTAGTTAACTTATTATGTGTAAGATACAGATATATGTGTCTGTTTATGTTTGTGTGTGTGTGTTTCTTTTTGGTAGTATATTTTTTATTTTTTTATTCAACAAACTATTCTTCCCAAAGTTTCATACTCAAAGTTAATAGATAAATTACTAAAATTATTAAATGGAATATAAATTTTCTAGTCACTATAAATTCATATAAGAAGTTATTTATCAAATCATTATAAAGCTCTGCATTGTTTAAATCATATCATTTCTCCAAGAATAATTTCTAACATATTTTTTATCGTTACTCGTCAAATATTAAGTTGCATATGACAAATTTCGGTTAACTTTTTTTCAAAAAATATATATTGCATATGACAAACAGTGTGATTATATAAATACTAACAAATTGAATCTTATAAGCTGTGTTGCACGGATACGCCACTGGACTGCCGTGTCCACGTGTCGACACAGTACGGACACACGTCGGATACGTGTCCGATACGCCACGTGGCGTATCGGACGTCTAGTGGCCAACGTCACCGCATGGGCGACATTGGCCACTCGACACAGGCGGCAGGGGTGCGAATTGAGGGGGGGGGGGGGGGGCGGGGCGGCGGGGTGGTAGGCAGAGGTTGGGCGCGAATTGAAGGGAGGGGAAGCAGACGCGAATTGAGGCAGGGGGCGAATTGACGAGGGGGAGGCAGAGGGCGAGCACGGGTTGAGGGCAGGCTGGGGGCTAGAATAAAATAAAATATTTTTATTTTATAAAATAAAAAAAATATATTTTTATATAATATAAGATAATTTTATAATTTTATTTTATAAAATTAAATAATTATAAATATTATCTTATAAAATAAAATACTTTTATTTTATAAAATAAAAATATATATATTTATTTTATAATCTAAAATATTTTAATTTAATTTATTTTATAAAATACATAATATTTATAAAGAAAATAATTTTTATTTTTAAGTTTATTTTTTTTATCATGTCGTATCCTATCTGTATCCGTATCCTAGTTTTTTAGAATTTGCCGTGTCCCCATATCTTGTCGTGTCGTATCTCCGTGTCCGTGCTTCTTAGCTTATAAGAACTCTGAAATTAGATATTTTTATATAATAATAGTACTAAATAATTAATTATTTGATAGTACTTATGTTACATGCATATATTAGAAGTCTTGTCTTGATGTAATGATGAGTAGATTTATCCAAATACAATAGATCTCGAATTTGAACTTATCAAATATATGTGTCAAACGAGCCGAGCAACCCAAGCACAACCCACGGCCCAAACTGACCCAACCCAAATCAAATCAATGGGGCCTAGCCCAACACAACAGTCTAGAACCATCCCTTGTGTAGGGCCACGCACACCCCATGTGTATGGCCCAGTAGCATGGTAAACCAACCCAAGAGACTACCTTGATGGGGGTCCAATCAGGCACGACAGGTGATTACCAGGGAAATCTTGTTTATTTTAACAATTAGAAGCTAACCCCAACCTTGTGCCCATGATGGGGCAGTCTAACATTACAAAGCAGTCTAATTATTTTAAAATAATTAATCACATGGCAAATTGTAATTGACCAATCACATAAGCCAACTACCTGTCACATTTTTATGCAATGAGATTCTTTCACGTGCACACTTTGAGCACAGCACAGTCAAACATTGCCGTGCAACACAACTATGTCATCATGTCATGCTAGACTAATAAACCAAACCATCATACCATGCCTAGCATATCATAAAAATTTTACCAAGTCACGCCTGGCACGACAAGATGATATGGACGTGCCTTGAAAAAATGAATTGTATCAGCACAGCAAGGCCCATGTTGGAGCACATGTTGGATCACTTTATTTTAAATTTTATATTTTTTATTATATTAAAATGAGTTTATACTATTTTAGTTTATATAATTTAAAATTTTTAGGCAAATAAATTAAGATCATTGAAAATAATTTAATTTTGATCTCAGACCTTTTAGTCTGGTTATTGTAATTATCTATATCTACATAAAATTTATTAATATTAAAGCCATTATTTGTCATATTTTTTATTTATATTTCTAACTTTAAAAAAACTAATAAATATTACAAATTAATAAATAAAAAAAGTTACATACCATAACCATGTAAATTTATTTAAGTATTAGTTCATAGTCATAACTCATACTCCATTTTCTACCTCCTCTTTTTATAAACTTATTAGGATAACACCAATAAAAATTAATAAAATTAAGAACTACACAAATATAAGCACAGTACTCAAAAAAAGAGATAGAGAGGAAAAAAAAAATAAAATTTAAGAATTTTCTATTTTATATTTATAAAAAATTTTTATATTAAAAAATATATTTTTCTTTTTCTTTTCTTTTTTTTTATTATAAATGGACATAAACCCAGCAACTATCGAATTTCCACCTGTAACAGCAGAAATGAAATCCAACAACTACAGAAGAATAAATATTAAAATAAATTGCAACATGGAAAGCGATAGGTGCAGCCTATCAATTTCCATGTCGACACCCATTACATGAAAATGTAACAGGCATCGACCATCAGACAGCTAACTACTGAGTGCTAACAAGGCTAGTTTTTTAAAAAATAAAACCTGTCCATAAGTATCTGACACATTACCTATGCCGATGTTCGATCACAAGTCACTGTGCCTATTGACCATGTCAATGGGAAAGGCATAAGGGTCATGCCTGACCCAACACGAGACATAGTTGGCCACATCCTAGGTCAGCATGGCTGACCCCAACCCAGGTCGGCACAACCTCGATCCAAGCACAATTCTAAAATGTGTCATGCAGGGCCAAACACGGCTATTTTAGATCGTGCCCATGCAGTTCAGCTCACTTGACACCTTTACTTCATATATTGCTTATTTTAATGTGATGTCATCAATTTTTGATTTCTAGTCCGCATCAAAGAATCTTCATGCACACAAAATAGTAAATTTAATTTTTTTTTATTTTTTAGGCAATTATTATATTATATAAGTTGTGCTTTCTACAATCTACACAACATATAGATTGTGCAAGAAGATGAATTTACATTTGTTATTGTTAAAGTTGGTATTGAATTATTGAGATGATTAATTTGTAAGATAAAAAAAATTGACAAAAAAACATATAGTAAAAAAATAAAATGAAATGATATTATTTATAAATAATTAGGGGTATGTTTAGTTAAAACATTTAAAAATAAAAAAGTAGGATATAGCTATTAAAAATAGATGTCCAATGGTTGAATGCTCATAACAGTTCATAAAAGAAACATGGACGTAATACACATGTCAGGCAGGCAAAACAACTCTTTTTGAGTCATTTTAACCTATGCAAGACATGTTCGAAAGTCATTGGGTCAGGCCACCAAAGAAACAAGACAACCCAAACCAATCCTAAATTCTAAACCATCAAGCAAGGCCGATATTCCCACCTCTAGAAATTATGTAAACAAGAACTCAATGAGATAGTCCAAAAATAAGGTTGACCATCATTATATGTGTTCACATGCACATATATGTATAAGTCTATATATATATATATAAATCTATATATATAAACATAGATAAACATATATCTAAAAATATGCCTATACAAGCCTATATATGTATATGTATATATAAACTCATATATATAAACATATATATATATATGTATATATACACTTATATATAAACCTATATATATATATGTGTGTGTGTGTGTGTGTACATAACTATATATATCTACCTAAATACAAAAATATGTATATATACACTTATATATATATACATAACCATATATATCTACCCATATATAAACCAATATATATAAATGTACATATAAACCTATATACATATCCATATAATTATACGCATCTATATAAACATACATACAATTAAAGAAACATATATATATAATATATACATATATATATATAACTACATATATAAATATACATATATAAACATATATATATATATACATGTCTATGTATATCAAAAATTATATGTAATAATATAAACTATATGTATAAGCCTATACATACATATATGCTTATATATAAATGTATATATATACACCTATATTAAGTTATATGTGTGTATATATTATATATTAGTTTATATATGTTTATATATACAATTATATGTGTTTATATTTTTATGTTTATGTATATAGTTATATATATAGGCTTGTGTATATACATATATATATATAAACATGAACATATAAATATACATGTTAACACATAATTCAAAGCCAACTTTTTTGAAATCAAAAAGTTGTTTGATGCTTGATTGTTGTTTTTCAAAATTGAAAATCACCATATTTTAACTTTTTTTAATGAGTAAAGGAGCAGAATCATATTTGGTGTTTATAGTGCATCAAAACATAGATACATTAAGTTTTGGTGCACATTTTTTGAATTATTAAATAATTACATACTTTTTTAAAAATATTTTAGATTTGATATAACAAAACATAATTCACACAAAAACTAAGTGTTTTCCTTGAGGAAATATGCGCTTCTCCTGATGACAAACTTTTAATGTTCTTGGTGCATGGATTAGGTACAAAGAGCATGAAGATTTATATTATATTCTGTGCATGGATTAGGAACATGAAACAACATTATTATATCGTGACTTTCCCCATACTAATTTTATCTCACGTAAAAAAATACCAAGGGATTAAAATAATTTTCAAAATTGTCCCAGAATTAAAAGTAATTTGATTACAACGTAAAAAAACATGGCAATATCACATGGAGTGTTAAAATCGATCTTAGTGAAAACGATAAAACAGATCTATAAATTATTACAGCCTTCCAATCAATAGTGTATGATGCAATCAATACATGAGCTAAATAATTAAGCCATGATATGACACGTAAATTTCTACAAGGCTGGAATAAGAAATTTACAGATGAAAAAATAGTAAAAATTGGAGAACTACCTGTAAAAATCAACAGATTTGAGCTTGCCAGTCGATATCATAGGCATGGTGAGTTCTTCCGGTGTCAGAAGTTCACGGAGACAAGGCGTTGTGTGTGTCGTTAATGCTTTAATGTGATATAAGGGAATAAACTAGTCCCGCAACGCAATCCAAACCTCCCACCAAACCATGTAACCAAGCCACCAAGGTCATCCGAGAAATCCGCAAATAGGACAATTTAAAACGGAAGATTTAGGTGTTTTTGTACAAATCTAAATTATTTCAATTTTGATACCGTTTTTTTCCTTTTTGTACTTAACATATCCACTGCAACACGCCAGATAATCTAAAAAAAATAAATATATATATAAACTATATAAGCTAAGGGTAAGGGAGAGATATACACATACATATATAAACTATATATCATAAGTTTTGTTGGGTTTTTTAAATTATATGATGTGCTGAAATGGATAGGTCAGGTATAAATAAGAGAAAAAAATTTAGAATACACCGCCTAAAATCATGCCTAGGACAGGCACATGACAACATGAGCCAAGAGTGCGAGTTGAGTTGAGTGTAGAGTAGGGGCATATGTGTTGTCACATCCAAAGCACATGACATGGCATGACTCAATGTAAGTCTAGCTAAGATGAATTCGGTTTGGATTCTAATTTGTGATTGGGTCGTGACTAAGTTGTGACTCTAGGTCAAATGAATCCAAGCCCAAGTATGTCACATGCACATTGACATATTTTTTTTAATGATCATGATTTGGGTCAGTTTTGCATGTCTAATTTGGCTCAACTCAACCACATTATTTTATAAAAAAAAAAAAGATGAGCAAGTAGTTCGAGCCTATGTTAGCATGGATTAAACCTTGGGCTGTCTTGAATCAAAAATAGGCTAGCTTGGTCCCTACTTTTGCTACCATGGGCCAAATCTAGGTTTTCATGGAGCTATGGGTAGTGCTAAGCATAACCCATGCCTTTAATTTTGGTCATATCGAGTCCATCACTAACCTAATTTACCTAGTAGGTTACTGGGATTGTAGATCTGCCTATTTTCATGTGTGTCAAGCCAGCATGACATGAGTTCCAAATTAGGTCTTGTAACTCTTGTCAGCCTAGCACGATGGATCTACATAGGAAAAAACAAGACTAGTAAACTACCTTTTGTTCTCATTGTGTTAAAAAATTTGTTAGATTGTTAGTATGAATCAATGACTTTTTCTTGTGTATATAGAAAAAAAGAGGGAAAAAGTGTACATCTTATTGTTAATCATTTCCTATCATAGTCATTATTTTACTCCAAGTAAGATATTGTCCTCTCATATAGGCCTACTCATTCTTAAGTTTTTTTTTAGGATAATAATTTTCATGTTTATTCTCTAACTCTTCTTCAATTTGAACAATGGCCTTCATACCACCTCTATATCTAATGATTTTATATTCATTTGGAAGACAAAAATCAATATATGGCTAGTGTTGGTCAATATAATCTTTCCTACTATTTTAAAAATCATGATGCATTGTTGTACAAAACCCCAACTAAGTCATATCATTTAATTTCATTTTTCAAAAAAAAAATAATAGGATTTAAATGTAAATCTCATGTAGTCTTGAAAACTATATTCAACATGTTGTTTTAAAAATTAAATGAGTTGTTTGAATTTAGAAACACTAATTAGAATTATATAGAAATAAAAATTCAAGTATTTTTACTCAGTATCTTAATAATTAATGTGTTGATTTAATTTTTCTTATATTTTCTATTATTTTTTAAAAACTGTCATAGGCTACAAGTATTGAAGAATTTTGGTTTCAAGCAAAAACATTCAAAATTTATATTATGCGTGAAATTATTAAATGTTAATTCGAACAAATTCTAAGTTTTTTAGTTGTTTTAACTTTCATATCTTACAAGCTTATTACGCTTTGTTTTTGTAAGTAATTTATCTATTATACTTAAGAACTATGAGAGAAAACTTCTTTTTAACTAGAAGTTTACAAATAAATGGCAACATGTAAATAATATAAACAAACACACACACACACATACATATAACCCCTCAATCTATGAAATGTGTATAAAATAAATTGTATTAAGAGCTTCAACTATGTAAGTACACACTACTAACAATTTGTAAAACAAAAAAAAAATTATTGATGCCTAATAAAACACTGTATTAATGCCCTCAAAACATAAAGCATAAGTCAATAACTAAAAATCAATACATATTGCTTTGAATTTATGATTTACCAGCAACAAACACGAGAATAACCAAGCTTCAAATGCTTGAAGCTAATCATGTTCGTGGAGGTTGGCCATTTTATGATAGATTTTGTAAAATGTGTTATACAAAAGAAGGATGAAAGGAATTGTTGGAAATAATTTATACTAAAAGTCATTTTTAATTATTTTTTTATTTTCTTGATTTACATCTTTTTCTTATTTTAATAAAAGATTTTATAGTAGATTAGATTTATAAAAATGCATATATCCTTTATTTTGCACTGTAGATAATTTTGTACATATAATTCAATTTATGCATAGAAGATTGAATCATCAGTTCTTGTGGAATTTAAGTTTTTAATTCATGATTTATATAGAGATGTCTTTTGGTAAGATTGTAGTATTAGATGTCAATAGGTCTATCTTGACTACAATGAATGATGAAGTTCTAACTTATAATGCTAGTACACTTGAGTATATTGAACGAGATAACTATAGTATGATTATTTTATACTAACTTGAAAAAATATAATATATCATTGTTATTATGAAAATCATTACTCTTATTCTTGAAGTAATTAATATTTACGTATACTTTTTAATAGTTTTTTTGATTCATAAAAGTGAGGTATGAAAATAAATTAAGGAACTCTATGAATAGAATACATTTATCTAGTATCTGGTGAATATTGATTATTGATGGAATTCATATCCATTTAGAAGGATTGAAGATACCTCCTTGAGGAAGTTTAAAAGTTTTGATATTGTCAAACTATACAAGTAGATTTTTAATTTAACATTTCAAATAAGTTAAGTAGAAAATCACAAAGAAATAGTTAGAGATTAATTAAACTAGATTATCAGTGATATAATTCAATCAAATGGTATCTGTAATCTTAACATGGGAAGTTAAAAAGTGTCAAGTATCAAATGGCACAAATTGTTTTAAAAAAGTGAGGAAGTGTAATTATAATTATATAGTGGAATGAATTATAATTAATATATATATATATATTAAAGTGTAAGATAATTTATATTGGGAGATCGAGATCTTATTATGCTAGGGTCTGTTCCACTTCCATAACATTGTCTAGACCATAAAAATATTTTAAAGATTTTTTTAATTATTTAAAGTATACACTTGTATATAATTGAAATAATTAATTTAATTAGAATTGAATTATTTTAATGATTTTTTTAATTAACTGATAATTTATATTATTTGATTATAATTATATATATATAATTAAAATCATTAATATTAATTTCTAAATATTATAAAATAAATTATGAAACATCACATTTTATTATGAACCATTTTGTTTTGTTTTATTATTTAGAGCTTTGATGACATTGTACACTAGCATTGTCATCTTCCTCAAGATTTATGAATTGAATATTATATGATAAAATATTCTACTAACATGATGACCATGAGGTATATTGTTCTTGGTTCAAATATATTTAAAATAAAATTGTTCATCCCATGTGCATTATCAAATTGAAGTGTTTTTTAAAAACTTGATCCTCCAATAATGGTATCAAAGAGATTTGATGATAAATTGCATGAGGGTAGGTTATGTTTTTATGAATGTATAGATGTTCAACTTAAACAAAGACATTCAAGCCTCTATTGACTAAATTAAACAACTTGGTGGTGCTTAGGAATTGTGGTAATATTTTTCATTTATGGGATATAATTTGTACTTGTTAGCTTCTCATTGGTATTCTATAATGATGGTGATTCGCGTGGCTAATGATGGTGCCCATGGTGGTAAACATGGCCAAAAGTGGATTTGATTGTGGTATTCTTTGCTGGTGACAATAACTATGGATGTTGTCACAACTAATAGTGGTGCTGGTGGCAATGTTCTTTACCTATTATGATGACTATAGAGGCTACCACAACCAATAGTATTGCTGGTGGTGGTACTCATTGTTAGTGATGATAACTATGGAGGTTGTCATGGACAATTATGGTGTTAGTGCTAGTATTTATTGCTAGTGATAATCATTATGGAGGCTATCACAATCAACAATAATGTTGGAGGTACTATTTATAGGTGAAGATGATATCTACAATGGTTAATATGGCTGAAGGTGGTAGATTTTGTGATGATTGCAGCCTATGATGGTACACATGGTGATCATAGTGCCCGAGACTGATAGTGATAGAGATCATAGAGGAAGAGATTGACAGTGGTAGATATCTTGGTAGTATAGACTAATAGTGGCCGAGTAAAAGGGCAAAGTTTAAAAAATTGGGCAGATTTGACTTGATTTAAGTCACTAACTTAAACCTTAAACTTTTTATAGCCTGGTACCCTAAACCAATATAGTCAGGGTGTTTAACATTTAGAATGAATCTTAAAATATCAAACTGGGCAAAGAAATTCATTTAAAATGAATCTCATTGTCTCTATCAAGAGTTTGAAAGTTATGTAAGTTGGTTAGCATGTTGGTATTAGTATCTTCTCCCTATTAAATTAATTGACTTGTAGATACACTTAGTTTAAGCCACAATTAGATAATTCTATAGATTGTTTAAAATGAATCATTTAGCCATCTCAATGATTCATTTAAAGAATGACTAGTTTATAATTATGTAATGGTTTAACATATAGCTATGAATGATAAAATCTTCTCCATCAGAGTTATTGCTATTAATCTTGTTTGGAATGACCCACTACATAGATAATAAGATTAATAAAAATTAGTCTATCTAAAAAAAATAAATAATAGATTTCCTCCCATCAAGGCTTACTATTTATGGTGTGTCAATCTGGTGATGAATTCATTCATGAATTGGAAGGAACTAATTCCTATGATAGAATTCAAGTTGATTAAGCTCATTCTATATTATTTCAAGTAATTTTAAAGAATATATTTTTTAACCCATTCTACACTGTTCTCAAATAAAATAAACTTGATGGAACTAATTATATAGATTAGAAAAGAAATCTTGGCATTGTCTTGACTACTTAGAACTATAAATTTGTATTCACATATCTGTGCCCAATCAAACTTTTTGAAGGAGCAACTAATGAGAAAGCTAAACATTATGAAAAATGGGTAAAACCTAATGAGATATTAAGATATTATATTTTGGTTTATATGTCAAATATACTCTAATATTTGCATTAGACCTTGGCTACTCCATATGAAATGATATCTAATCTCAAAAAAATATTTGGGAATCAAACTAATTATACCAGATAAAAAACTATGAAAATTTTGATGAATACTATAATCACTAAAAGTACCCCATTGAGCAACCATGTTCTCAAAATGATTAGTATTCTGAATAAATTAGAGCTCATTGGAACTAAGATTGATGTGGATTCTCAAATTAATATTATTCTTCAATCACTATCAGATTTTTATAAGCATTTCTTTATTAATTATAACATGGACAAACTTGATTGAACTTTGGCACAATTGTTTAAGGAGTTAGTATTTTCTGAAAGTATTTCTAGGAAACTATCTAGAGGATTTGGGGCTAAAAGAACTTCTAAGCCAAAAGAAAAAAAAGAAATTTTAGAAATAAACTCATGTTACATCGACGCCTACTAAGTCACAAGTAGGAGTAAAAAAGTCAAAAAGAAATATTTTCAACACAAGTAATCAGGACACTAGAAGAAGTATCTAGTTGATTTCAATAAAGTAAACAATTAAGGTAAATCTCAATTACTAGTAGTTGAACTATATTTAGTAGTGGTATCTATGGATACCTAGTGTGTAGATATGGCACCACTAATCATGTCTATAATTTTTTTGTAGTGGTTCTAAAAAATTAGACAACTAAGTAATGGAAAAATTGATCTTCAATTGGTAAATACTATGATGGAAATGACTATTGCAATGGGAAATTACATGTTTCAGTTTGAGAGAAATAATATTTAAATTATGAAGGATTGTCTTTATATACTTTTAATCAGAAAAAACTTTATTTCTATTTCATATTTGGTTAAGGATGGATTTTCTATTTTATTCAATGATTTTGTGACAATTTACTTGAATAAGAACATTGATTGTACTGATATATTAAAAAATAAGATTTATATTATTAAACTATTTTTGTTCTACTATAATAATGTGAGATGAATAATATCAAAACCTTACCACATAAAAGAAAATATCATTCTGATATGAACTTGATATATCTTTAGCACTCGTGCTTATATCAAATAAATCTAAAATGGATTTTAAAATTGGTTAAAGATGAAACTTTGGATTCATTAAAAGTGGAAACACTTATAGTGTACAATCCTACTTAAAAGGAAAAATAACCAAATGGCCTTTTGTGACTAAAAGCTATAAAGCTAAAAACTCACTAGAAATTTTGAGTATTTTATCATTTTTATTGATGATTATTCAAGATATGAGTATATTTAATTAATACATTATAAGTTTAATGTTTCTGAGAAATTCAAGAAGTACAAGAAAGAAAAAGAGAAACATCAAAAATCGGTGTTTCAAAACACCGATTAGATCATGGTAGTGAGTACGTCTTGAGAGAGTTTAGGGACTACTTATTAGATTAAAGAATTACATCTCAGTTATCTTTACCTAGCATTCCATAGTAGACTCTTATGAATATGGTAAGATCAATGATGAGTTATTTGGATATGCCTGATTCTTTTAAGGGGTATGCATTATAAATAGCAAGCTATGCTTTAAACTTAGATCCATATAAGTAAGTACCTACTGCTCTAATTGAATTGAAAACTGGATGTAAGCCTAGTCTAAAATTATTTATTTGTAGGGTTGCCCAACACATGTATTGAAAGGGAAAACAAGTAAGTTAAAATTAAGAATAAAAGTTTATTTCTTGGTAGGATATCCAAGATGAACTAAAGGTGATTTTTTTATAGTTCAAATTATCATAAGGTCATTATTAGTATCAATGCCTAATTTCTAGAAGAGGACTATATAACAAATCGCAAGCCTAGAAATATGATTATTCTCGAAAATATTTAGAGGAGAAAAACTAATGCAAACTATTTTAATACATGTAATATAAGAAGAAATACTACAAACTAATATTTCAAATACCTCATTGTCTCTTAATAATGAAAGATTTGTTGACAACAATATTGATACTAACTTCACGAGCCTATCAATGATATTTTGGTTGTACAACTATAGAGTAATGGTCATAATAGTTCATAAGGATTAGTGTCTATGTAACTGGTTGTAAAAAATATACAACAAAGAGGAGTGTCTCATCTTAGTAGGAGGGTTATTCATCAACCTATGTGATATACACAATTAGGAAAGTCTTATGACATAATCCTTAATGAGCTAGATACTAATCCTAAAAGCTATGATAGAGCACTTAAAGATAAAGATGTATAATATTAGAAAAAGACCATGAAATTAGAGATGCATTCAATACACTCCAATCATGTTTGGGATCTTATGGAACCACTTGTAGGGCTAAAACCTATTATGTGTAGGTGGATTTATAAGTAAAATAGATGAATAGATGGCAACATTCAGACTTATAATGCTGTGCTTATTACAAAAAGCCCCACTCAAAAAGAAAGAATCAATTATGAGGGGACCTTTTTGCTGATAGCCATACTAAAATCAATCTAGATTCTTTTATGCTACAACTCAATTATGATTATGAGATTTGACAGATAGACATAAAGATTATATTTTTAAATGGACATCTTGAAGATGTATCTATGTGATGCAATTAGATGGTTTAATTAAAAAGGGCCAAGAGCACATGTTGTATAATTTGAAAAGGTTCAATTATGGACAAAAATAAGTATCTAGATTTTGGAATACTCATTTTGATCAAACTATTAAGTCATATGGCGTTGATCAATGTTAAGATGAGTATCATATGTATATAAAAAGAAGCAATAGTATTGTAGTATTTTTGGTATTGTACTTTCATTAGTAATGATATGGGTTTATTATTATCAGTTAAGGGCTGGTTTTCTAGTCAATTTGATATGACAGACTTAGGAGAAGCTTCTCATATTCTTGGGATTAAGATTTTGTGAAATTGTAGGAGAATAATGTTTGGCTGATCTTAAACTATTTATATCTATCAGATATTGACTTATTTTAACATGTAGGATTCTAACAAAGGTTTTCTTCCTTGCAAGCATGAAACCACCCTATCAAGAGATCAGTGCCCCAAAATACATAATGAGATAGAGAAAATAAAGATAGTTTCTTATGTATCAATAGTAAGAAGCTTGATGCATGTAATACTTTACCTTAGACAAGATATCTATTTTCTTGTAGGCATGGTAAGTAGATATCAATCTAATCAATGACAATAATATTGGACAATAATAAAAGATATAATCATGTACCTTAAAAGGATTAGAGATTATATGATAATGAATTGAGTAGATAATATTGTGCTTATTGGGTACGAAGACTCGAATTTCGAATTAAATGAGGATTTGAGAACATTCACCTTAGTTTATGTGTTTACCTTGGGAAGTGGAACCATCAGTTAGAGAAATACTAAGCAATCTTGTATTGATGATTCCACCTATAGGGTTTGATATTGCTAAACCCTACACATGGATTTTAATTTGATATTTTAAATAAGTTAAATGGAAAGTCTCAAAAAAATATTTAGAGATTAATTGAATTAGATTATCAATGATTTAATTCAATTAATAGATATATGTAATATTAACATAAGAAGTTTAATAAGAGTTTTTTTTTTTTTAAATTTTATTTTTTTTTATTTTTTTTATTTTTTTTATTATTTTTATTTTTTTTATTATTTTTATTTTTTTTATTTTTATTTTTTTTATTTTTTTTAATTTTTTTAATTTTTTTAATTTTTTTTTATTTTTTATTTTTTTATTTTTTTTATTTTTTTTATTTTTTTTATTTTTTTTATTTTTTTTATTTTTTTTATTTTTTTTATTTTTTTTATTTTTTTTATTTTTTTTTAATTTTTTTAATTTTTTTATTTTTTTTTTATTTTTTTATTTTTTTATTTTTTTTTATTTTTTTTATTTTTTTTATTTTTTTTATTTTTTTTATTTTTTTTATTTTTTTTATTTTTTTTATTTTTTTTATTTTTTTTATTTTTTTTTATTTTTTTTATTTTTATTTTTTTTTATTTTTTTTATTTTTTAAAGAAGCTTAATAAGAGTTAAGTAATAAATGACATAAATTCTTTTAAATAAGTGAGGGAATACAATTTTAATTATATAGTAGACTAAATTATAATTAATGTAAATTATAGTGAAAAATAATTCACATTGAGGGCATGAGATTTTATTTAGGCCATGATCCATTTGATAGCCTTATTCGGAGCCATAAAAATATTTTAAAGTTTTTTCATTAAATAAAGTATATATATGTATATAATCAAAATAATTAATTTAATTCAAATCGAATTATCTGATTATTAAATCAAATTAAATGATTAGTATTATATTAATTAATTTAATTGTGTGTGTGTGTGTGTGTGTGTGTGTAGTTAAAATCATTAATATCAATTTTAAAATTTAAATTAATAAATTACGAAATATTACATTTAATGTGAACTATTTCTTTTTATTTTATTATTAAAAATTGTGGCTCGGACAATAATATACACTATAGCATCATTGTCTTCCTCATGATATTTAGAATTAAGGTTACACATGAGAAGAGTATCCAGGGTGGTGACCTTGAGGTATGTCATTCTTGTTACAAATATATTCGAATTAAAATGACACATACTATGTGCATTATTTAATTGAAGTTTTGTTAAAGTCAGTTTTCCATTAGGAAGTTTATTCATTGCTCATCCTTGAAAAATTGCTCATTATTGAGCTACACAAGGATGATAGTGTCAACAAGGTGTTTTTCTTTGTTTAGCCTATTTTGAATTTAATAAGAGTGTTTAAATACCAGTTTTATGCAACAACCTTCTTAATACCATTTAGAAATGTTTCACCATTAGTAAATATTAAATATAGTAGAATTTGTCTAAATTATACCTAATTGAATTAAAACCTTATTTAAATTAAACAAAAGATATAGTCATTAGTTGACCCTCATACTTAAATTAAACTTGTATAAATTAAAATCTTTTCTAAATTACAATTATCCCCAGTCGCAACTTTTTTAATTTAGACAAGTTCAAATTACCAAATATTATTCACAAAGCACACTCAGAAGGTCACATGTTTCACAAGCTATCTGGTATTCAAAATATCAATCTTAAGTATTTTAGTATTATGAGATGATATATAAGTATGAAATTATAACATAATTGGATCAATTTTAATAATTTAGAGTTTTAGTGGATTTTGATAAATAGTCTAGAAATTAATATAATTTTGAAGGCTTTTGGCTATTTGGTAAATTATGGATCATCAAGTAGTTTATGTATTTATTCTTGGTTGAAACTTTATCTAAGTAGTCATAATAATAATTGTATGTCATGACTCCACCAACTTATTAGCATAATTATTTAACCATGCAATACATTCTTTGTAGTTGTGATATTATCTTGGAGTTGTAATCATACTTATCTCATAACAATTAAATATATACAATATTAATTTCATTTTGCAATAACCAAATATCTCATTTGTGCTAAAAGTCATGGCTACTTCTTAGTATAATGACTTTTTCTTTAACAAGAGTTTATAGTCTTAAGTTAGAGTCGCGACCTTGTCACAAAACCATATATTCTGAGCTACATAAAGTTATAAAGTCAATAATACTCAAGCCAAAGCTATGACAATTATCTAGTATCATGACTTTTGGACACTAAATATAATAGATAGCATTTACTCGAATATGATTATTCTCCAAGACCATGACTCTTGTCCTCAAGAGAAAATAAATTCATAACTTTTATTCTCAGACTAATTGCCAATATCATGACCTTTTATAGTATCATGTCTATGTAACATATATGAAAGATCAACACCAAATCTATGACCATTACTAGCTACATGGTCATTTTATTCCAAGAGAAATCATTCTTCACATCATGGTCATTCCTAGCACCACATCCATATTATACACATTGAAATTTCATTCCCAATATAATGCTCATTAGCCAATATCATGGTCATTATCAATACTATGCCCATATTAGAAGAGCTTCATAAATCTTCTTCTCTTCCACACATTAAGACAAAATAAAAGTACATCTATCTACCCTAGGGTTTATTTTTACACTCTTTAAGAGATCAATAAGCAAACAATTGACATATGGCATAAGTTAAACCCTAGAATTGATGGCATAATTCTCAAATTTTTTCTCTTTTAGGTGTATTCAAAAAATTTAATCAAAATAGTATATGATTTGGGTTTGTATTCTGGATTCTCGTAATAGTTATAATTAGGAATCAAAGTTTCTTGAGACTTATTCTCTTGTATCTCATTAATATTTTCCCAATATTAGGCTAAATCGAGATTTAGGATTGGATAATTTTGTTTATATGATTTATATATAGTTTTGATATTAATAAACATGTTTGATTTATGTTTTGGAATGAAAATTGATGGATGTGGTGATTAAATAAACCTTAAATTAGTGATTTGACTATTAGTGACTTTGTGAGAGTTGTCATGGTGAATAATGATAGGTAAACTATGAAGTTCACTGGCATACCTGATAAAAAGAAAGTCACAATCTTTTCGACTATGATGAATGAGACAAACATATATGTTAAAACTCAAAATTATGGTATGTTAATCGTTGAGTATGGTTTTCATGAAGCTGAAAGCACAAATAATTTTATATGCAAATTTATTATACATTTATTAGACGAACTAGTTCTCGATTGAGGTAGATGTTTTATAGATTTTTTTCTTAAGAGATTCACCTTTAGTGTGAGAGTTACATTGTCATCATAGAGAATAATGATAGATAATCTATGATATATGCATCTGTATTATGAATCATAAAGTGAACAACTTTTTATCTACTTTTACTTGTATGACTACTACGAATGAAAATTGAGGAAAATATATTTTATTTGTGTGAGTATGATACTTACGAAGCCAAAAGTATAAATATTTATATAATATGTCAATTATTAGTCTTTATGATACATGAGATTAGAGAAAAAAAAATATAAAGTAAATATCAAGGATTGTTGATGGCTATTATCTTGTGAATGACTCTTAAGTAGAGATGATTTATAATCTCAATAGTAAACTACCAAGAGGATAGCTACAATGGGACAATTATTGGGATGAGCTTAATAGTAATAATCATCTTTTATGTCATTATGACAAAGAGTTATTGCATAGCAATCCAACATTCATTATGTACCCAAACACTATATAATTCAAACTATTTGAATATATATTACATAAATTAAGTGGGAAAATCATATGATCTAATATTCATACCAAAATCTCTAAATATCTCTTTTGCTATAATTATATTGTCTCACTATTGGTTGATCGAATTGCTAATATAATTTATGTGGAATTAATATCAAGTGAAAATCTTTTTTACTACTTATATGACTTATATACTTACAAATATTTATTAATGAGATACCTTTATCAATGAGCTTTTGGGATACTATCTAATCAATAAAATTGGACAATATAATGAAATCATAACACATAGAAAAGAATGTATTACAATAATTATCATGACTATTTGTATAGAGCTTCATTCATGAATAAATTCTAAAACTACCATATAAATTCAATAAGGTGTAACAACATTATAACATAAATAATATAATGACTTTATGTGACTTTTTGCTCCTATCCTTCTCAACAATTCAATAAGTCAATATTTTATCTTAAAATTTATCTAATTTCACTATTATTCATCATAATCTATCAAAACTATAATTTAGTAAAATTATTCTATCTTAAAAAACTCTTTTTCTATGTAAACACAACAGAATAATCACCAAAATAACTAGTATTATTCAATATTTAAGATATTGAATAAACTTCTATAATAAAATGATTTCTCATCCTTGAGAAATTACTCTATAAAAAATTTTATACATTCCATTTATCCTTTATAAGTATTTTCTATAACTATATTTGAGTATCATAGTATATCTAGATGGTGGGTTAACTTCTTGGAGGGGTTTGAGTTCCATGACTAATTGGTGGGTTTGAGACTTTGTTACAATATCTAATTTTTAGGTTTGGTGTATCCCAAAAACTAGTTAGGAAAGAATCTTTTATATAACATTATTTCATAAATATGAGTCGTTCAAGTAATAAAATGAATCTCTAGTCTAGATATCGATATCATAGAGTTTGCATATGCAATATGATCAGTCAATAAGACTCAACAATTTCTCTATGTAAGATAAAAAAGATTCATGACATAAATTCTATATCCTAGGGTTGGTCCATCTTATTAAGTGTAATACATTCATAAATGGTCTAATTGTGATTATGTTCAATCACAGAACAAAGGTTAGATTATTTGCAAAATGATATCTTGTCCTATTGACATACAAAGTAGTTATAAATTATTATGTCCTTCATAATTATGATCCACTCATAGTAATCCCTTTGGTACTCTTACCACTAAGTTAACTAATTATCTTTACTCGAAGATCATTCATAAATTTTCACCTTTTAAACAACTTATTAATTGCCCTTACTAGTTATTTGGTATACATTCTTATTTTCTAACCTTTTGTATATTTTCAATAATAATTTACGTAGTAATAAAAATGTTTGTTTAGCTTATTTAAGAATTGATGTTTTACTAGCTAGTAGCATATGACTAAAAGTAACTTATAAGAATATGAGTTATCTTTGTTTGTATTTGTCACATGGTTTACCTATCACCACCCCTAACTATGATTGAAACTTTTAAGAAATTAATATATTTAATACTCAATATCAATTGAGTGTTAGTTCCACTAATACATGAAAAATAGATTGGCCTATAAAAGAATTGGTATTTTCAATTTTATTAGAATCATACTCATAATGATTAAATTTATCTCAATTTTGGTATATGGGTTTATCTCACACCTTGTGGTTGGGAGGGCTATCACTTCATTCCTACCAACATACATGAGTGTGTTTGAAGACTTGCCTATCACCATCTACCACTTCAATAATGCAAGAACCCACCGATAGCCAAACCTTAATCTTAGTTCTATCTAACTACAAATCTACCTATAACTAAACAAAATCACAACAAACTATAATATTAATTTATAAATAGAGTATCCATCACATATAATAATAGTATATTATCCCTAGATTCTCCGTTTAGCCTATAATAGGAAAGAATAAGATATGAGATAAGTAAAAATTCATCTTGCATGAATTTGGATGCCCAATTATAGTACTTAGAGAAATCTAGGATTCCAAATCCTAAATCTTTCAAACCTGTATCAATTATACATTGATTTTTTTCCTAGAAGGGGTCAGAATGCATGCTTAACTCATAAGGTTTATAAAGTTGAAGCTCTAGATTTTCATTTTTCCACAAGCCTCTCTAGTATATTATAGAATTTCTTCAAGTTACCTTTTTTTACATGCATATTTTGTGAGGTTTTTTTAATGGAAAATCATGGTGTCAGATGAAAGTCATGGCTCAATTCTTTCATTATTGTAACACAAAGTTGTGGCATTGGGTATGAGGTATGACTATGGTCTCTTTCTTCTAGTTAATTATTGTGATATTAGGAAAAGTCATGATAGTGCATTTAACTTTGGTAACATAAAGTCATGACATTAGGTATAATCACAACTTATTCATTTAGCCTTTATACCACAAAATCATGGTGCCGAAGAATGACCATGACTTTGTTTTCTCTCTCATGCTAAAAGTAGAAGCACTAGTATTGGCTGCAACTCAAGTTTGACTCTTTATGATATTCTATGGCCAAAAGGCACGATGCCAGATCAAGGTCATAGCTTTGGCCTGAGCATCTCTAGCTTCTGAATAGAAAAAGTTGAGGTGCTGGAGGCTTGCCATAAATTTTAGTATTATTGGGGTACTTAGTGCTATGACATTAAATTGATATGATAAGCATAAATTAGTTTCAAGTTAGTTTGGTTGCAACTCCATGAAAACCTCATAGCCAAATGAATGTGTTGCATAGATTCTATGATTATTATATATTGTACTAGGGCTACTTGGTTCCTATCATCAAAACTTGTTCATTTGAAAAAACCTCCAAAATTTTAGTTTCTCTTATTCTTTTGTCTCTGAATTCAAATCATGATAATTTATCAACTATCACATTATCATTTTTTTATCATGGATTTCTAAATCAATTTTTTGGAGAAGTAGTATACAATTTATTAATGCCAGCTTAGTTTCCTTTTTTTTTTCATCAAGTAGCATACAATTGTGTGATTCTAATTAATCACTAACTTTGTTTCAAGAATGTTTAGTCAAAATTTTTCACAAGAAAAAACTAGAACTAATATTTTTTTTTCATGATTATATAATTTACTTGGGTTTCATTCAAGGACTGACTAACATAAAAAATAAACTGAAAGATCTTATTTCATTTATATCCCAACACACTTCCCAAGACATATATGATTACATCGCACGTGATAAAAAATAGTTCTTCCCCATCATGGCATAATCAAGATTAAACTTTTGACCAATTTTCTTTTTAATTCTTCAAATGCATCAATGCATTCTTGATCAAAATCAAACATTAACAAAATCATAGTACTAGGGTAATTTGGTCCCTATCATCACAACTTGTTCATTCAAAAAATCCTCCAAATTTTTAGTTTCTCCTATTCTTTTGTTTCTAAATTCCAATCATGATAATTGATCAACTATCACATTATCAATTTTTTTGTCTTGAATTTCTAAATCAAATTCTTGGAGAAGTAGTATCCAACTTATTAACCTTAGCTAAGCTTCATTTTTTTTCATCAAGTAGCATACAATTGTGTGATCAATATAAATCATTGTCATTGTTCCAAGGATGTATAGTCAAATTTATTCACAAGAAAAAACTAGAACTAATATTTTTTTTCATGATTAAATAAATTCACTTGAGTTTCATTCAAGGTTCGACTAATATAAAAAAATAACTTTAAAGATCTTATTTCATTTCTATCCCAATACACTTCCTAAGGCATATATCCTTGCATCATACACGATAACAAATGGTTCTTCCTATCATGGCATAGTCAAGATTATATTTTTGACTAATTTTTTTTTTAAATTCTTCAATTACACGAATACATTCTTTATCAAAATCAAACATTAACAAAATCATTGTACTAGAGTATTTTGATCCTTATCATCAAAATATGTTCATTCAAAAAATCCTCCAAAATTTTAATTTCTCATATTCTTTTGTCTTTGAATTCCAATCATAATAATTGGTTAACTATCACATTGTCACATTTCTTTTGTCCTAGATTTCTAAATCAAATTCTTGGAGAAGTAGTATCCAACTTATTAACTTCAACTTATTTTTCTTTCTTTTCATCAAGTAGCATACAATTGTGTGATTCATATAAATCACTATTTTTGTTTTAAGAATGTATCGTCAAAAATTGTCACAAAAAAATTGAAATATATATATATATTTATTATTATATAATTCACTTGGGTTTCATTCAAGGGCTGACTAACATAAAAAATAAGCTAAAATATCATATTTCATTTCTACCTAATACATTTCCCAAGGCATATATGCTTGCATCGCACACAATAAAAAATAGATTTTCCCATCATGGCTCATTCAAGATTGAACTTTCAACCAATTTTTTTTTAATTCTTCAAATACATCAATGCATTCTTGATCAAAATCAAACATTAACAAAATCATTGTACTAGGGTAATTTGATCCCTAGCATCAAAACTTGTTCATTTGAAAAATCCTCCAAAATTTCATTTTCTCCTATTCTTTTGTTTCTGAATTCCAAATTCAAATCATGATAATTGATCAACTATCACATTATCACTTTCCTTTTGTCCTAGATTTCTAAATCAAATTCTTAGAGAAGTAGTATCCAACTTATTAACCTCTACTTAGCTTCTTTTTTTCTTTCATAAAGTAGCAAACAATTGTGTGACCCATATAATGCACTATCTTTGTTCTAAGGATGTATAGTCGAAATTTTTCACAAGAAAAAACCAGAACTAATATTTTTTTTTCATGATTATATAATTCACTTGGGTTTCATTCAAGGTTTGACACACATAAAAAATAACCTTAAAGATCTTATTTCATTTGTATCCTAATACACTTCCCAAGGCATATATGCTTGCATCACACAATAAAAAAAGATTCTTCCCATCATGATACATTCAAGATTGGACTTTTGACCAATTTTCTTTTTAATTCTTCAAATGCATCGATGCATTCTTGATCAAAATCAAACATTATATCCTTCTCCAAGAGTTTGCATAATTATTTTACTATCCTCGAGAATATACTAATAAATCATTAGTAAAATCTCAAGTCCCCAAGGATACTCATTACCTCTTTGACTATAGTGGGTTATGGAAGAGTTTTATCACTTACATCTTTGTATCATCCACTTCCAGTTCTTTATTTGATACTACATGTTCGAATATGATCTCTGTGTTAACTATGAAGTGATATTTTTCTCAATTGAGGATTAAATTTTTTTCTTTATATTGCTTCAATATAACCTCTAGGTAATGAAAGCATCTTTCAAAAGAATCTCTATACATGGAAAAATTATCCATAATTTTTTCATTAAAGAAGGCAATATTTCATGCACCTTTGCAATATGGTTGGTGTATTACAAAGCCCAAATAATATTTTTTTAAATGAAAAAGTCCTTTATGGGCAAGTGAATATATTTTTTCTTGATCTATTAGGCCATTTAAAATCTAATTGTATTTTAAATATCCATCTATAAAATAATAGAATGAATGAGATGGGACCCTGAATTATTGTTCATGAATGGAAGTGAATAATGATCTTTTCTTATCTCATAATTCAATTTATAATAATCAACACATAATCGACATCCTATTGTTGCACGTGTGGTGATCTTTACATTAGTTGTAATTTTGACTACCATAAATCCTCCATTCTTTGGTATAAGATGAATTAGACTCATCGATGGATTATTAGCTATAACATAAATGATACATCCCTTTAGTCATTTAACAATCTCTTTCTTGACCACATCTTTTATTATGTGATTTAGTCTTCATTCTCCATAAAAATCTTATGCATGCATATTGACAAATTTATTCTTTTGATATCTTTAAGTGATCACATAATAGTTTCCACATATTTTTTAATAAGATTCACCAAAGTGGTGCTTATTTCATATATTTACCTTACTAAAATAATAATTCATTTCATTTTGCCTTCCTATAAAAAAAACATACTGAAGATGATTTGGCAGTGACACCACACCTCTTGGATCAGTCCATCATTAGTTGTCCAATCTTTTAGGAACTTCTCTTTAGTAGTCACAACCTTTTAATAAGTTGCAATATTATCAATAATAGTATTCTTCATGAATGTCAAAACATTGGGATGAGCTGCAATCTTTTCTAAAGGTGCAATTTTTTAGGTGTCACAATATCAAAGTCATGGTACTATCTAAGACTTCTAGAAAAGTCAGTATTTTTTAGTTTAGTCCATTAGTGTTTAATTTCAATCTTTTCAATATCTAATTTTTCATTATTCTATAATGAGATTTTCATCGATTCTTATTAATTCTTCTCATTTATCTTTATTCTCAATTTTAACATTTCTCCTCAATACTTTTGTTAAGCTAAAATTTCATATAATTGCTTTGTTTGATTTTCAAAATTATGTATAAATAACATTGTCGAACCCTAGAATGGATTTCTACTAGACACCATTTTGATGAGTTATCTCTTCACATTCCTTATATTTTAGATCTCTATAGCTCATCATATTAAAATACTTAAACTAATTTAGGTCGTCAATGAGTATGAGATATAAGTCATTACATGATAAAAAAATAAACTATCATACTACTCCCAAAGTTATCCTTTTTTGATTTTCTTTCTTTCTAGGCCCCTAGGTGATAACTTAGTCCTAGAGTTCAACTTTATTGATTGTGGCTAAAAAATAAAAAAAAATATTAAAATGAAAGATACAAATAAGTTATACTAGTCAGGCAATATAAATCGAGACACAAAATTATGAAATTATAACTACTAAAATTAGAACTATCTTTTTTTCAAGGATAGTTAAATTAACTAAAGTTGACTAAGCAAAGTAAATAATGTCATCAATGATACCAAAAACTTATTACATCTTTGTTATGATTCCTAATTTATAGGATTAGATAAAGTCCTAAAATCTTATTAGGCAAAAGTCTCTCATCTAACTAGTCTTACAAGTATACGAGTCATACAAGTAGTAATATAAACTTTTATTTAGTTATTGTTTTCATAGATATTGTGTCATCAGTTTAATCAACCAACTATCAGTCAACTACTACTCTAGTTAAAATTACAAGATTGAGTTTTAGGGTTGGTACATTCTATTAATTATGATGACTTATCTAAATAGTTTGAATATTATTGTGTTTGGTTATAGAATAAGAATTTAACTCTTATGAAAATACTCTAATGCCCTAATAGCATACAAGGTAGTTATCCCCTATTAGGCTCTCCCAACGATGAACCCTTCAATATTTTATCACTGAAATTACAAATCATTCATACTCAAAAGTCATCCACAAAGCCCATACCTTTTAGGCAACTCATCAAATACTCATTGATGATTTTGTATATACATTCTTATTCTCCAACCTCATGTATCATATAGATATAAATTAATATGGCGGTAAAAGTATTTATATTTTCAACTTCATAAGTGTCATACTTGCACAATTAATATATAATATCCATCAAATCTTGCTAGTTGTAGTTATATAATAAAAAGTAACTTATGACTATCATTACCATATGAGTTACCTCTAATCCTACAAGTCTCGTAACTCACATTTCACCATCTACCATGATGACACATGATTCCCACACTAAAGGTGAAACCTTTAGAAAATTCATTGATAAAATGCTCGCATTAATTTAGAGTAAGTTCTTCTAAGGCATGTACAATGGATTGACTTATAAAAGCAGTCATCTTTTTGGATTCATATGTACTATACTCTCATAATTAACATATCTCAATGTTAGGTTTTAATGTATATTCTTGTCTCATACATCATGATTAAAAGAGCAATCAATTTCTTCCTACCATTATGTGCAAGTATGTTTCATAGCTTACATATCATCATTTTTTATGACATCATGCACACACCCACTAATAGTAAAACCCTAATTCCAATTCTACATAAATACCACAACAAAATTGAAACATAAAATTTTTTATTAAGTATCTATCACATGAAATCAAATAAAATAATCCTAGTTCTCAATTTAACCCGACATTAATAAAAAATTCACAAAAGATAATTGAAAATAAATCTCAAGGAATTTTGAGTTCCTAATGATAGCCAAAATATTTAGTCATGTGCCTTGAATTTGCCTCTAGGGTGAGTTGAAATTTACTCCTACTAGGATTTATGCTTGTGTCATGTGTCACCCCTTTGGTCATTATTCTCTCCTAGGGTTGGGTGAAAGTTTACTCTCACAACCCTTGCGTTTCATCTTTTCTCTCCTGTCTTAGAATCCTCTCAAAAATTCATGTTTTGTGCATTTATATTTAAGGGCTAGTCATGAAATTTAAATTAAAGTCAACTTATAAGAATGTCATGGTTTTGTCTTTTCATCTATGTAACACATCGTCTCAACTTTATAAATGAACCATAAATTTTGTCTCTTTCTAGTTTTAGAAAGTCATGGAAATGGAAATATCTCTAACTATAAATTTCATCTAAGGTACACAAAGTCATAGTATTGGGAATAGGCTATGGATTTTCTCTCTCTCTCTCTCTCTCTTGCATTAGATGATTATGACACTAAGAATGACAATGTTTATACATTTGGTCTCTATAATACTAAATCTTAGCAGTAAAAATGGTCGTGGCTTATGCATTTCACCTTTTTAAATTAAAGTCATGAATTGGGAATGAGCCATATCTTTGATCTTTTCTCTAAAGAAAATAAGCATGACCTTGGATTGGAAATGACTATGACTCAAATATTGCTCTATGAAACTTTCTATATCTAAAGGTCATAGTTTTGGGAATAACATCATGGCCTTTTCCTTGTATGTGGTGGCTCCATAATGAAAAAGTCAAGTTGCTAAATGAAGCTGCAATTTTTAGCACAAATAGGATATTTGGTTGCTGCGAGGTAGAACAAATATCACAATAATGAAAAATATTATGAACTAGTATTATTGTGACTTCAATAAAGTTTCATAGCTATATAGAATATATTATACAATGAAATGATTGTGTCAATGAGATGCTAGAGTCATGACATAAAAAGATTTCTTTGAAACTCACCTTTTATCTCTTCTAGCAAGGGTAGACACATAACCAATGGCAGACTTGCTATTGTAAATATCTCTTACATAATCTATATCAACATCATCAATGATAGTAAGGTTTGATCCTTCATAATATATATTTAATGTTCAAACTACTAAATAAATTTATGTATTTTGGTAGTTTATGATGATATATAGTCATAGAAATAAAGATATTATGAGTTTATTTCATGATTCTGGCATTTTGGTGAGTTTTGATGAATAGTCATGAAATCAGTAAGATTTTGGAGGTATTTAATATAGAAGGTTGAATATTGAGTCTCACATAGTTTAAGTATTTATTTTTAGTCAAAACTGTAACTAATTGGTCAGAATAATTCTTGTACACCCAAACCCTACAATTCATTATCATAATTTTTCAATCATGTGACATTATTAGTGGTTATGATATTATGATAGAGTCATAGGCATACTTATCTTGAAAAGTTTAAATGACTGTGACATTTATTCTATATCATAGCACATGGGTGCTTAAAGTCATAGCTAAATCTAAGAATCATAACTTTATCTTTAATATGACTTAGTAGTATCAAGTCAGAGTTATAACTTTTTTATAAAGCTTTAAATTTGAGCAATAAGAAATTATAGAGCCACAACTACTCAAGACAAACCCATAATAATTATTCAGAGCTATGACTTCTAGAACATAAAAAATTATAAAGGACTTTAATTAAGTATAGCATTTTCAAGGCTTATGGCTCTTGTCCTCATAGAAATACATAATAATAATTTTTATACTCAAGCTAAATACAAGTGCTACAACATCCTCATAGTGATGTAACAATATGATATATGAGAGAAGTGAAGAAAACACCATGACTACCCACAGTACCATGGACACTTGAAAGATAAGAAGGGAAAATTATGTTCCACGACTATTTCCTAGAGTTGTATTCATGGCCAATACATAAGAAACCTTCATAGTATCAAGACTATTTCTTAGTACCATGACCATATAAAACTCAAGAAAGACTATTTCTGATGCCATTATTTCAACACAACACTATGCCTATATAACAAAATGAGAAGCTATTAACAATGGTGCATCCATGCCCTAATGTCATGAACCTTTATGGATGACAAGATGACAAAAGGTATAAAGTTGTGGTCACTTCACACTGCTGCACCTCTATTTTAACACTGACATTATTAGGCACAAAATCATAGTTGTTGCTAGTGCCATAACTCTGTGTTACAAAAAAAATCAAGATGCAGGTCATGATAGATTTTTGGAGTTATGACCTCAAACTAAAGAGATGAAGGTTGAAGTTGTGACCTTTTTCTGAAAGTCTTGATTTACTACTTAGAGTAATGTAAGGTTGCCCAAGTAAAAATGTGAAAGATAAAGAAATTCCATAAAAAATCTTTCATTTTTTTCTTCTTCTCCTTCACACGACACTCAAACTCATGATAACTACTAAATCTTTAAAAATTTTTTTACTCTCTAGGGCTTCCACAAGCTTGCAAGGGATGCAAGATTAATTTTAATCCCTATAGTTGGATGGTGTAGCTCTCAAACCCAACTTCTCTAGGGTGGATTCAAAAATCTGTACCAAAATAACATGGGTCTAGAGTTTGTGTAAATTGAGATATGTGGTATGAATTTGGTTTTAATTAATGAATAAATATATTTGATTTATTTTATATAATAGATATTAATGGATGATGATTAAATAGAACTTAAATTAGACTTTCGAATATTAGTAGGTTTGTGCGAGATTATCATGAGAGTTAGTGATAGGTAAACTATAAGGCTCACTTGTGCATATGGTTGAAAGAAATTTTCACTCTTCTGACTATGATGCATGAGATAAACCTATATATTGAAACCTAAAATGTGGGTATGTTAATCATAATGAGTATAATGCTTATGAAGCCAAAATATAAATAATTTTACATGTCAATATATTGTAAACATCTTAAAAGAATTGATTCTCGATTAGGATGGATGATATATAGAACATTCTCTCAATGGGTTTATCTTTAGTGTGTAAGTCATATCATCACTAAGGAGGATAATGATAAGAGTTCTTTCTACTAACCATGGATATGTAGTGACTCATAAGGTTGTGATAACCCTTATGAGTTACTTTTACCTAAATGACTCATATTAGTAAAACTTGGGGGAAGCATATGTTAATTGTATGAGCATAATGCTTTCGAAGTCAAAAGTAAAAATACTTAAATTATGTTAATCTTTGATCTTTATGATATTTGAGACTAGATAATAAAAGCATGCATATAATGAAACCATCAAGAGTAGTTGATGAAGTTGTCTAAAAGATATCAAATTTTGAATGACTACTCTTGAGCAAAGATGAATTGTTATTTCGATGGTGATGTATTGAGGAGATAACTATGAGTAAACCACTATTAGGATGAGTTTAATGGTGAAAACTGCATTGTCTACCATTAGAATAATAGGTTATTATAGAACACTCTAGCATTCATTTTGTGTCTAATATAATATAAACTGAGTGACTTAAATATCATTACATAGATTAAATGAATAAATCATAGACCTAAGATTATCTAACAATTTGAATATTCATTTTACTAAAAATAAGTTGTCTCATTGTGAATAACCAAACTACCAATACAATCCCAATGAGATTTATATCTAGATGAAAGTTCTCTTTACTACTTGTACAACCCATGTACTTGTAGATCTCTATTGAAGAGATTCCCTAGTTAATGAGCTTTTTTGATATCATTTTATTAATAAAATCAAATAGCATAACAAAGTCACAACAACATATTATAGTATCTGAGACACTCTTGATATATCTCTAAATAATATTTATGGCACTTCAATGCTTTTTACTATGATTTACCATGTATTAACTAATTGCTTGCACTACTTATGAAATGTCTCATATTGTGCAAATCATTATGAAAGTTAATGTTTCCCATATTGATGCATAAATTACGCAAGATATTCTCATCCTATCTACTTCATTGCTAATATTAATTCTTGTAGATATTTTGAAATTAATAAGAAGAGAAAAGTAGAACATTATCCTATGATTTTGCATATTGTAAGTGTAATGAGATTTTTATTCAAATAGTTCTTTTATGATAGTCAAATCTTATTTGCTAGTCTCAAATCTTTCATATCAAACTCACTCATCGATTTTGTCTTTAATCATTGGACATGATCTTTGTTGGGATATGCTATTAATATCATCCACTTATAATAATAAGATAATGAAATAAATATCACCAATTCTTTTATAATTTACAAATATTTGAATTAAGTCTAGTATATCCAAAACTCATAATAAATGAATCAAATCTCTTATACTAGTATCTTAGTATTTGTTTGAGATGATATACAAATTTGTTCAATCTACAAACCAATTCCACTTTTCTTTTTTCTTCAAAACCATCTGGTTGTATCATATATATATATATATATATTAATTATTCATGGTCTACATGAAGAAACATAGTTTTCAAATAAAACTTCCAATTATATACCACATGTATTACACATTGTCATGACCACTCAAATGATTATAAATCAAAGAATAGTAGAAAATATTTCATTAAAGTCATTGAATTCTTTTTGAACATATTCTTTAATCAGCAATCATGAATAAAACCACTCTACTTGATTTTATAGACCTATATATTTCCAATTGACTTTCTTCCTTGTGATAGTGGGAAAAACCATGTCTTATTTTTATATAGAATTTCAATTCATTCTTGCATTATTTATATCCACATACAAAATGTTAGTTTTTTTGTAGCCTAATGAAAAATTAATGGTTCTACATATTCTATTAGTATATAGTATACAATAATTGCTTCATAAGATATAATGAATGCCAAATTGGTTCTATCATCATATCTCAAATGTTTCAGACTTACTTAATACTTGTTTATTGTACTATAGTAATTTTTGTCTAAAAATTTGTTTCTAATGAAACTTATAGTCTCTATATTTTCATTAATATGTTATCTCTTTCCTCTCTTTGTAACATGTCTTCTAAAAAGATGATATATCTACTAATAATAAGCTTGCAAGCAATGAGATCTCACAAGTGATACCCCATTTACTCTATTATCATATACCAA
This sequence comes from Sapria himalayana, assembly GCA_029783825.1. Taxonomy (NCBI): domain Eukaryota; kingdom Viridiplantae; phylum Streptophyta; class Magnoliopsida; order Malpighiales; family Rafflesiaceae; genus Sapria; species Sapria himalayana. The sequence goes on along the minus strand of JAREIK010001147.1, from coordinate 2,265,075 downwards.
GGACATACTTTTTCTAGATTTTAGATCTAATTCTAATATTCTTTTGGCATTATTCATATTATACATAAAACTTCTAAATGAATATAACTCAAATTAATCATTTGGCTTACTAGTTCATATCTCAATCAATGTCTCCATGTCGATTGAAGTTTATGGAAAAAAATTGATCACAAAATAGATAATTTTGATTGCTTATACCCAAAATGATTTGGCTATTCTCACTATTTTTAACATTTTATTTGTTCATTCTAATAATGTTTTGTTCATCTACTCTACTACCCTACTTTATTGAGAACTATACGTCATTATGTACTTGTTAATACTATCTTTTTGATAGAAAAAATAAAATTTAATACTAATAATTTGTTCGTCTTCAAATACTTGACATTTTTTTCATCTACCCTACTACTCATGCTTTAAATATTTTGAAAACTAAAAATACTTATTCCTTTCATTTGTTTGGATACAACTAATATTTATTGGACTAATAATGTATACAAGAAAAGAAATAACTTGTGCCTCGTTGGGATTGAATTAGAGCTTCCTAACTATGGGAATGAACGAGTTTTAATTTAGTTTTTGATTCTATTATTAGAATTATTGAACATTATTTTTTGCTACTTACTAGTGAAAAAATTCTCACAAAAGAATAACAAAACATTTTTGAACCCTAGAAGAAGTTTTTATTCAACAAGAATCATCAAGGCTTGTTCTAACATGTGGCCAAGATTATGGTGTTATGTCATCCATCGTTAATTCTTCTATCAAACTTGATGATACAATAGATTCCTTTCATTCTTGCTATGTTTCTCTTTTGAACATGGATACATTAGCAACTACCTTTTCTACTTTCATCAACAAAGATATGCATTTGTTTATTTTTAACATCTCATTTTGAACATAAATTTTACACATATCATTATTTAATTGTTCCAAGGATATTAAAATTTTCTTTTGGCCATTCGTGTCTCACTCTTGGATGATACGTACTATAACATCATATATTTTATTTTTATGGTATCAAAAGTACTATAACAATATTATGATCATCTCCCATGAACACAAATCCTCATGAGATAGGTTTATATTAATGGAATGATTCTTTTTAAGAAGTTATGTGTCATGTTGCTCTAGTATCCATCTACATGACATTATGAAATTTATTTAAAAAAATATTATTTCTGCACTATATAAAATTTTATTATCATTTGAGATGCCACCACATAATCTTGAGTTCCTCACCATCACCACTCAAATTCCTTTTTTATGATATTTTTCACTATCACACATTTGTAATGTTATTACTTTTTTTTAATATGCATTTGCTTTCCACAAAGAAAATACAACTTTTTTATTTATCAAATGACTTTCTTCTATTCTTATTTTGAGTATTTCTCTAATTCTTACTTTCTTTTTGAAGTACATAAGCTATAACATCATTAAAGACTAATCTTATCATCAAAACATCATTGGCCAAATTTTTGATAATAACATCATATGAATTACATAGACCCCAGAGTAGAAGTTCAACACATTAATTTTCTTCTATATTATGTTTCATGGGTGATATTTGAGAGAATACTATTTTTAGGCTATTCATATGCCCTATCAGTATAGTATATTCTAATATTCAAAGAATATAAAAGTTTTTTTACAAGAAGATAATATATTCAAAGAATATATAACTTGTGTAGTAACTTGACTTTATACATATTTGGCTTCATACAATTTATTGTGTAGCAACTTTCTATCTTCAACATTTCTAGCCCTTCACCAATTATTCCAAAGAAATTTTTCTTTCTCAAGTAACTTTCATCTTTATTTTTCAAGCATACATTTGTTCACATTGAATTTTTTTATCGCAACTATTATTATTATATATTTCACTTTTAGAAAAAATAGTAAATAAGAATATTAGTAACTATTTATGTTACACAAAAAAATTCTAGATAAGTAAATGAGTCACAATAAATTCTTTTCAAAATTACTTTTCATTAGATTTATATCACCCTTTTGACATAATTTTCAGACATATCCTAACCACAAATATTACTATCCTAAACTATGAAAATAAAATTGATATCACTGTTATGAAAATAAAAAACATAGCAATAAATTGGAATAAAAAATTCTAAAACAATTAAAAAATGATAAAATAAAATCTTTAATAAAAAAATAAGTTATTTCCACTTGAGATTGAGATGAATATAAGAGAAATCGAGGATCCTTTTATATGTAGATAAAAGCATTCATAAAAAAGAATGAGCAATGTGGGACATTATCCACAAGGATTAATAAGAAGTCAATAGAGTTTGCATTTGAAATGCATTATCAACACTATAAAAAATGATAGCAAAAAGGCATGGCATAGGCTTCGACAAAAATTTAAAGCTATTGGTCATACTGCCCCAACTTTCATTGGACATGACTTTGAAACTTTTGGAAGTGAAATACTCATTACTAATATGGATGATATCAAGAGCGTGGAAACTCAAAAGATCCCATATTTTGTGTTTTACTAAGAATCTTATCAACTATTCAAGAAATAAATTTTTGTGGCATTGGTCAGATAAAGGGTTTGAGGGTAGTACTTCTTCTTTGTGGGCAGTTGATTCAAATGTGAACCTCCTTTGCAACAATTTATTTCAAATGTTTTCCATTCTTTTGAATTTGTATCTTGTGAAAACGTTGGCTACTTAAAAAGAAATAACTAATATGAAGGCAATATTTATAGTTACTTTGTGGACCATAATTAATATGAATGTACTATCTTTAACTATTTTATAGATAGTTTATTCCTCATTTTCCTCTTTTTTATATGAGTTTTTCAAAAATAGTTTGAAAAACACAATCTATTTTAGGCAAAAGAAAAATGAGGGTAAAAAAGTTTTTTATGTTAATTATATACCATGGGCTAGGTAGTTGTCAACCATCAATAATTTTTATATGTAAAGCTACATTTGCTCATATATTGCACATCTGATATGGCTCTTTCCAACATGAGCAAAATTTTTAATTGTCAATTTCTCATGTTGTCAAAGACTTATTAGATGTGCAATATATGGGCACGACACATGCTATTTTGTTTGATTCATAGAAATAATCTTCTAATAATACACCTTCCAAAATTTTTATAATTTTCATTGATGAGTACACTTAGCTTTTTTTCTATTTCTTTCTTTTTTTTCTCTGATCAATTTTTTTTTTTACCTTTTTCTAAAATGAGAACTTTTGATGTTGCTTTATCTAGTGTTATTATTCTAAAATGAAAACTTTTGACTGAGAGGTGGTACAAAAGATTCCATGCTTAGTTGTGATTCCTCTTATAATCACAAGTGAACATGATTCAATTCTAGTTGCTAAGACTTGAGTTGTTTTTATGTATATGAAGATATCTTAGGATATTTCTATGACAAATGACCTTGTTAATATATTTGAGTATTATAGTGTTGTAGTACATTCTCATAGATATACACTTCACCGAATATTGGTTGTCACTACAAAAAAAATTCGGTTTAGCTAGGGATTAATCCATATCTAAATTGCAATAGATTAGCTAGGGAATAGCAAGAGATTAATATTTTTTTTTCGAAAAAAAAATAGCAATGGATTAGCGACAGATTAGCGAGGAAAATTTTCATAAATTCCACTCAAGAAAAGTGGGAAATTTATCGGCGGATTAGCGAAGGAATATCCCTCGCTAATAACATCCATTATTTAGCGACGGATTTAGCAAGGGATTTTCCTCGCTAATACAAGCCATTATTTAGTGACGGATTTAGCGAGGGATTTTCCCTTGCTAATAGAATCCATGATTTAGCGAGGATTTAGTGATGGAATTTCCCCTACTAATAAAATTCACGCTTTAGCGACGGATTTAGCGACAGAATTTCCCTTGCTAATAGAATCCATGATTTAGCGACGTAATTTTTCTTGTTAATAGAATCAATGATTTAGCGATAGATTTAGCAATAGATTTAGTGACAGAATTTCTCTTGCTAATAGAATCCATGATTTAGCGACAGATTTAGCGACGGATTTAGCGATAGAATTTTCATCGCTAATAAAATTTATGATTTAGCAACGGATTTTCTCGAGCTAGTAAAATACGTAATATAGTGACGAATTTTCTCTACCTTATAAAATCCGTAATTTAGCTACGGATTTACCGACGGCATTTCCCTAGCCAATATTTAATTATATAATTTTTTTTATTTTTTATTTGTTTTAATATTTTATTTAATTTTGTTTATTAAATGTATGTTAATGGTCTATAAATGAGCAATCCTTGAAACATACATTCTCCTCATAAAATCTTAAAAAAATTATATTATAAATAAATAATTTAAAAAATATCAAAATACAAAAAACAATTATATATATTAATAAAGACTAAATTAACTATTTTTTGATGTATTATTTTTTTATAAAATTATACAAAAAATTTTTCTAAAATTTTAAAATAAGAAACTTAAAAATTTATATTAAAGTAACATTAAATAATAAATTCAATAAGTATACTAATTTTTTTCTTTATTTTAAAAATTAAATTAACATATATTAAAATTTCTACTAATATAAATATAAATAAATACATTGTATAATAAAATAAAAAATATTTGATAAATTATCTGATTTGACGAATAAACTAGTAAAAATTAATATTATTATAAGTAAAAAAAATTTTATTATTTTAGAAAACTTTTAAATAAATAAATAATACAATATTTGAAAATCTTGAAATATAATATAAATATAATTTTTTTAATAAAGTTAAAAAAAAAATAAATTAATAATTTATAAATAAATACATATATGTTTGCTCTTATAAAAATTTATACGAATTAAACAATTGAGTAATATTTTGACTATTAGCTTTTAACATTAAATTTTTATTAAAATAAAAAATATAACTAATTTTAATTATCTTCTCACTTTAAGTAATTTATTGAATTTTAAAAATTATTAATAATATCAAATAATATGAAACTTTATGCCTTTAAAATTATTTCATATTATCTTTGTATAAATTAATATGAATTCTTAAAAATTTATAACGATAAAATATAAATTTTTATATATTTTTTAATATTAATAGTATCGTATAACTCTTAGGCGAGTGACTAGAAGGCAAATCATCATTTCATTTATGTCTTATTATATAGAGTTTGTTAATTTTATTTGATATTTTTTTTATAATGCTAATCATATTTTTTTATTGTTCATATTAATATTATAATAAAAAATTATAAGGTGTTTAATTTTCATTTGTACCTTGCAATACACACATTAATTTTATTCGAAAAAATGTTTATAGTGAATATAATTAATTAGTCTTTTTGATTATATATATATATATATAAATATAAAATTTAATGTTTTAAAAATTAAAAAATATAAAAAATTTGCTAATATTTACAATGCGATTATCTTCTTCGACACCGATGCTTAAATGATCCGAACCTTCGTAGAATGCCATCCATCCCTTGACACCGATGCTTCAACATATATTCGATTTCGAGGTTTAAGTTTTAATTTTTATTTGATTTGAGATATGTTTTATACATTTATTCTTCATCGATTAACTTGATTAAGCTTAAGTTTTAATGTTTCTGAAATTCTTCTCCTTTATTCACCATAGTGTTCTTGGATTGTGTATATATACTTAATCATATACATACTTCATGCAAATGTGATATAATGCATTGTCATTGTGTGGATTTTGATGGTGCATAGTATGTATGCCGAATTTACAAATTGTTCAATATAAATAACTACATACTGTATACAAAAATAGTATACATAAATATAAGTTTGCTTTTAATAAGTGTGTTTAAACATAACTATATATATATAATATAAAAAAAGTATACATAAACTATTTAAACATAATTATATCTATAATTTTTTTATTACCATAGATGTGAAAGAAAAAAATTGTTATGCATTGTTTGGGCATGTTGGTATTAAGTGGGTGAACTTCTTTATCATGGTTTGGGTGATTTTGATGCTATAGTTTGCTGATATCTTTTTTTTTTGTTATGGTTATAAATATTTCTATTTAAAACTTCAATTATTCATGGCCCATTGCTAATGTTTTTGTTCACAGGTGTTCTTGAGTGAGGAGCACGAAAAAAAAATGCATATGTTCTTGATTTATTATTTATATTGCATGAAGAGCACAAAAAGATGATTATAATAATTATTCTAAATAATAAATTCTTTAGAATAATTATTCAAAAACAAATAGTTTTAATCTGTATTTTGCTATTTTATGAATGATAAAATGAGAGCGTGTGTATGATCAAAGTTTGTGTTATTTATGGTAAGTTTTTTAGCAGTGTATTTTTTGATAATGTAAGTTTTTTGTTGTATTTTTTTATTATATGGTAGTGTGTATATGTGTTTAATAATTTTTGCATTATTAAAATTACTATGTGCTATGCATTTAACGTCATTTCTGAAAAATCCAAAAAAGCCATTTTGGTTAATCTATTCATAATTTTTGTAGTGTGTATGTGCGTGCGTGTGTGTGTAATATAAATAATGTGAATATATATATATATTTTTTCTATTTATTAATTCAACTCTATTAAGAATAGTTTGGGAAAATGAAAAATAATTTTGTGATTTAATTCAAAATTATCATATTTAATTAACTGGTTTGGTATTTGAGCTATAATCATTTTCAAATAGGTTTGAAACCCATTGATGGTTATCTTTTGATAATCTTTTTAGAATGGAAGACATATCAATTGAATATTCATGTCTTTGCTTGCTCTATTTATTTGTTGTTGTTTGGTAACCAAACTTTTTGATTGATTAATCTTGTCATAGAGAAAATATTATCATTAAAGGAGACCATAATTAGTCTTTCAAGACCTTAGTTTCTCTAATTGAGATGATTTGTAGAACATATATTACCAACCTCAAGACCTTAGTTTCTCCAATGGAGATGATTTGTAGAACATATATTATCAACCTCAAGACCATTTACATTGTAAAAAAATATATCTTGATGTTGTATCATGGTTGATGTGTGAGATACATATATCATTATGCTTTATCAAATCAAGGAAGTTGTCAACAATGGCAAATCAACCACTCAAACATATGCTCTAACAAATGGATTCCTATATGTTGCAAGTTGATACTCATCTATTATTAATCTTGCACAATTGGTAATTTATCTACCCATTATACTCTAATTGCAATTAGTTACTCATCTATTAGTAAGCTTTCTCAATTGAACAATAATCTTTATTTTTATCTTTGATTAATGAGAAAGTATAATAGAATATACTATAGACCATGTTAAAGATAAAGCATAGAGAAATATTATCTCATCTATAAATGAGCATTCTCATTTGAAAGTAGATACTCATTTGTGGTAGTAGTAGTACAAGAAGAAGAAGCAGTAAGAGAAGGAGAAAAAGTTTAAGACAATGAAGAAATTCGAGTAGCCTTATAGCTCTTAAGTAGCAATTACATGCATTACAAGAAATCCTAATCATTCTAATCTTCAAATAGAAAAAAAATATTAGGCTTGCATCTCTTAAATTACAAAACAAAATAACAAAAACAATTTAATATTATGCATTGATACAACTAAAGAATATTGCTCTGAGAACTATTTTCTTAAATTAGTTCAATTTTAAAATTTTATTAAATAAATTTTTTTGACAATGAAAGTACTATTCTTTATAATTTGTTGCATCCAAAAATAGTACTAACTTTTATCTAACTTTGCAAAAAAAAAAAAGGAATTCCTCCACAACACTAATAATAATAATAATAATATTTAATATTTTCATCCTTAATCTACACACACACACACACACACACACACAATGGATAATTATGTTATGGAATCCAAAAAAAAATATATATGATTTGGGTTATATTTTAGTACCTATATCAGGATACTCATAATTATCCCAATATAATTAAAAAAAAACATTAAGCATAAACTCGTTTCAGCTTACTCGGTATGCAAAAATGGTTGTATGCATATGTTTATGCATACAGAGTATTTATGAACTCCATATGCATATGTTTTTGTTTATGAAATAAATAGTTTCTACATAAACTCATATGCATACTTGAGTATATGCATTTCGTATGAATAAAGGAAGTTAATTATCAGTATAGGAATTTGGAAGACCCAAATCATAAATATTTTGGATTTGGGCCCCCAAATGTTACATTAAAATTAAAAATTGTAAAAAAATATAATTATTTTCATGTTGTTTCCCCTTAATATTTTTTCGTATAATATTATAACTTTTATCCACTTGTTGCGCCGAAATGCATCAACTTTGTTTATTTCACATAAGTTTTTATAAAATTAAATCTAAAATAATAGTTTTAGAAATCAAAAATCAATTTTTGATTCTCATAGAGTTTACAAAAATATATTTCTTCAAAGAATAATGATAGGTTCAAACTCATGGCTTACACCCATTTAATGATGCCACTAACCATCCAACTAGTAACTTTTTAGAAATCTTGGATTCAAAAATCTTTATCATTATAACGCAGGTAGGATTTGATTATTTTAAGTGTTTAGAATTCTGAATATTTGGGAACTATATGTATACTCACATGTAACTATATTTATAATTACATGTATAATAACATACAATATTATATTTAACTATATGTGTATAACTATGTATAAATATTTGTATAACTATATATAAATATTTGTATAATTATATAACACTCTACCACATTAAATATAACTATATTTATAACTATGTATCCACATATGTATGAATATATTTGTGTATAACTTTATATATTTGTATAATTATATTTATTGATAACTTTATATATTTGTGTATAACTATTTGTATGAATATATTTATATATAACTATATGTTTAAATATATAAAAATATTAATAGCTGTATATACTATATGTATAATAACATATAACTATAAATAATTGTATATTATTATATATATAACTATAACAGCTTTATACGTAGCCATATTTAAATATATAATTTACATCTTATATTTTAATATACATTTGTATATATTAGTATATAAAAATGTATTTTACTATATCTATACCTATACATACTATATGTATAAATATATAAAATTATAAGAATAAATATATATACATGCATGTATAAATATAAGTATAACTATATGTGTAACTAAATGTATAACCACATGTAACTATATTTATAATTACATGTATTAAAACATAAAATATTATGTTTAATTATATGTGTAAATATATATATAAAACTAAATAAAATTTTATATAATTAAATATAACTATATTTTTAACTATTTATACATATATGTATACATATATGTAAATCTATATATTTGTTTATAACGTTGTGTATATTTATGTATAACTAAATATAACTAATCGTATGAATATATATATATATATATATATATATATATATATATATATATAAAACTAAATGTTTAACGATATATAAATTTTATAACTATATATATTATAGGTATAATAACATATAACTATAAATAATTTTATCTTACTATATGTATAACTATAAAAACTTTATACATAACTATATTTAAATATATAATTAACAACATGTATTTAATAAACATTTTTATATATTAGTATAAAAAATGTATTTTATCATTTCCATACCTATATATAACTATATGTATAAATATATGAAATTATATGAAAAAATATATATACATACACGTATAAATATAAGTTTAACTATATGTGTAACTATATGTATAACCACATGTAACTATATTTATAATTATATGTATAAAAACATACAACATAATGTTTAACTAAATGTGTATAACTATATATAAATATTTGTATAACTATAAAAACTCTATACAAATAAATATAACTTTATTTTTAATTATTTAAACATATATGTATACATATATGTAAATCTATATAATTGTTTATAACTGCGTATGCATTTATTTATATTTACTTATAACTACTTGTATGCTTATATCTATATATAATTATATGTTAAACTAAATGTAACTATTTATAACTATATTTACTATATGTATCCTAACATATAATTATATATGGGATAATACTATTTTGTTGCACCAACTTGAAATAAAACGGCTAAAGATATAATATCAACAATATGTAAGTGCATAGCATGAGAGTATTCGTTGATCAGGATCATATATGGTATAATACAAATAAGGGTCGTACTCTTACCTAATCCTAGCCCTTGGGCCTCAAACTCAAATATGAACTTAAGTATAACAAAAAATATAATATTTGATAGGTTTGTACTGAAAAACTTATATTTTCTTTTATATAATTCTTCATTCTAACACTGCACTCTTTATGTGCCTCTCCCTCTATAATTCTTTCTATCTTTCTCTTCCTTTTTTTCTTTGTCATACTCTCTCTCGTGTTATTTTTTTCTAGCTCTTCTTTCTTGCTTGCTCTCTCTCTCTCTCTCTCTCCCCCTCTCCCCCTTTCTCCCTTTCACCTTTTCTCTCCCACTCTCTCTCCCTCCTTCCCTCTCCCGCTCTCTCCCCTCGTCTCCCGATTTCTCTACTCCTCTCTCTCCCCACCTTATATCTCTCTCTCTCTATCTCTCTCCCTCTCCTCCTTCAAACATTAAATGTATTTTTTTTTGCTTTCATTTCTTGTGCATTATTGTACTTTGCACCCTTTATATAGTATAGCTGTGATATCTTTTAATCTTTATCGTGCTAAAAATTATGTTATCTATTAATGTAGATTGTGCAAACGCCTTGCCTCTATATTCATGATATTTAAATTTTAAATATTTATTGATAAATAATTTTATTTTATTCTTTGTATATTTTGAAGTAATAGAATGTTTTATTTATATTAATGATTAGGCATTATTTTATGTAAATAAAACAGGGCAAAATGAGCTCAGATCGTCAGTGGATGTACAAAAGGGTTATTAATGAATTTTTGTATAAAGATTTTATGACTGGGCTTGAAACTTTCATCAATTTTGCATGTAGTTAATCAAGATTGAAGGTTGGAGAAAAAATTAAGTGTCCATGTAATCATCGAAAGTGTCAGAATATTTCTTTTCATGATGCAAACACTATAAGATATCATTTGGCAAAATATGACTTTGTGCCAAATTATTTTATTTGGATTTATCATGGGGAAAGTACAAAGGCTCTGAATATTGACCAAAATGAGGGTATTGAATCGTTTGCTTGTGATGAAGAATCATCAAACACATACCATAGAATGATCATGGAAGCTACTGGTCCTGACTTCAATATGGATTACATAGATGAACTACCTAATCCCGAAGCTTAGAAATTTTATGAAATGCTTAAAGCTATAGATAAAGAGTTGTGGCCTGGTTGTAAAACACATTCGCAATTGTCACTTGTAGCTCGGCTAATGAGCATTAAGTCAGAAAATCATATGTCTGAGAAATTATTTGATAATGTGACAGAACTGATGAAGGAGATTATTCCAGATAATAATTTGATTACTAACAACTTTTACAACACTAAGAAGTTACTATGAGGAATGGGTCTACCAGTGGAAAAAATTGATTGTTGTTTAAATAGATGTATGTTATATTAGGGCGGTGATAATGATTTAATTAGTTGTAAGTTTTGTGACCATCCTCGATTTAGGAAGGCACCTCGTGCTGTAGAAATGTGAAAAAAATTGAAGGTTGTCTTTAAGAAGATGTATTATTTTCCATTAATTCCTCGATTACAGAGACTATATGCAACAAATGCTACATCAAATGCTACAGCAAATGATATGAGGTGACATTCCGAGCATGAGGTTGAAAAAGGGGTAATGCGTCATCCATTAGATTCACCTGCTTGGAAGCATTTTAATTATATACATCAAGATTTTGTAGTTGAAAGTCGAAATGTGAGATTGAGTCTCTGCACTGATGGATTTCAGCCATTTGGGCAATCGGGACAACATTATTCAACATGGCCAGTGATAGTGACACCTTATAACTTGTCTTCGTGGTTGTGTACGAAGAAGTAATATATGTTTTTGTCAATATTGGTTCAAGGGCCAAAATATCAGAAAGACATGCTGGATATTTTCTTACAGCCTCTTATTGTAGAGTTAAATTATTTATTGGATGTTGGTGTGAATACATATGATATCTCAAAGAAGCAAATTTTCATTATGCGGGTAGCCCTTATGTGGATGGTAAGTGACTTTTCTGCATATTCAATATTGTCTAGCTGGAGTACTACAGGATTATTCGCATGCCCATATTGCATGACAAATTCTAATCCATTTACCCTCAAATTTAGTGGTAAATAGTCATGGTTTGATAACCATCTTAAGTTTCTACATACGAATCATCCATTTCGAAGAAATAGAACTGTATTTCGAAGAAAAAAAACTGTGATGACAGTTGCCCCATCTGTTCGTTCAGGAGATGATATTATTACAGAGCTTCATAGTTTGGGTTTGAAGAAGATAACCGAAAAGGATGCTACTAGAAATAATGGACCAATAGGCAAATTATTTGGCTGGAGGAAATGTAGTATATTTTAGGACTTATGCCTATTGGAAGTCCAATTTAATTCGTCATAACTTAGATGTAATGCATATTGAAAAAAATAATTATGACAATGTTTTCAACATTATCCTTAATGTAGATGGAAAACCAAAAGACACTTTAAAATCAAGACAAGAGTTGAATGATTACTGTCGGTCGCCTGAATTGAAACTGAATGAGGAAATAGAAAAATTCTTCGAAGCTTGCTACACACTTGATAAGAAGGCAAGACAGATATTATGTGAATGAGTTAAAAATTTGAAATTCTCTGATGGATATGTGTCAAATATGGGTAGATGCGTGGATATGAAGAATCTTAAGTTATTTGGAATGAAAAGTCATGGCTGTCATGTATTTATGGAGAGATAAATACCAATTGCATTTCGTGAATTACTTCCACAAAGTATTTGGAAGTTCTTACAGAACTTAGTTTGTTTTTCAAACAGCTAATATCAACCACAATCAAGATAAATGACATGGTGAGGCTGGAGAATGACATTCCACTTATTAAATTTAAGCTAGAACGGATATTCCCACCGAGTTTTTTTAGACTCAATGGAGCATTTACTGGTCCATTTGGCATATGAAGCAAGGATTGCAGGGCTAGTGCAATTCAGGTGGATGTATCCTTTTGAGAGGTAAATACATATAATTTGATGTGTTTTATTATTGTGTACTTTAAGTAATATTGTAATTAAATCAAATTGAAACCTAACATTGTGGTTGTAGGTATCTTTATAAGTTGGAAATGAATATTAGAAACAAGGAAAAAGTTGAAGGTTCAATTTGCAATGCATATTTAGTAGAAGAAGCATCATCATTTTGTTCTTATTATTTTGATGATCATGTCAATACAAAGAATAGAAATGTGCTGAGGAATTATGAAGGTCATGTGATGGTAGTAGATGATTTTGTGGACAAACTATCTATCTTCAAGCACCCTAGAAGAGCATTTGGAAGAGCAATGAAAAGATGTATGATAGATGAAGAGTACAAAGCAACTAGGAGCTATGTTTTACTTAATTGTGAGGAGGTTGCACCATACATTGAGTATGTATACACAAAATGATTGCAAGTTTAATCATAGTTTAATTTTATCTTTAATAGGAATTATTAAAAATTAATATACATTTTTTTTCTTTTTTTATATTTGCACAATATTTATGTTGAGCAGTTAAGATATAGGTTACCAGCAATTTCCAGCAATGATGTCGATTATATGATATAAACTAAATCTGCAAATTGATTCAAAAATAATGTGAGAATTATTAAGTTTTAAATTTTGAATTTTTTAATTTATTATTATCTTTTATTTGTTAATATCAATTTTTTTTATTAATGTCATAGGTAATTGATCATTCAAATGGAAATTCAAATATTCTTATTCAGAATCTAAGTAAAGGCCCATTTCGATATGTGACAACCTATCCTTGGTATTTTGTTAATGGATATAAATTTCACACAATCGGGCATGGTTCTTCTAAACTAACAATGAATAGTGGTGTATGCATTAAAGGCATAGGTAATAGTGCAGATAAGATTGATTATTATTGTCAACTCAAAAAAGTTATTGAGTTGGAGTATCTTGTACTCGAAAATAACATGATTGCATTATTTAAGTACGAGTGGTTTGATCCTACACCAAATGCGGGCACAAAGATTCATTCGGATTATAAGCTAGTGGATGTTAACCATAAACATAGATATAATCGAAATGAGCTATTTATTATGACAGTTCAAACTACTCAGGTATATTATTGTACATATCCGATTTTATCTCATGAAAATAGAGATTGGTGGGCGATTTGCAAGATCAAAGCGTGATCAAAATTTGAAGTATCAACATTGCAACAAAGAAGTGCAGACATAAAAATTGTACCGGCATTCCAGGAAGATGACATAAATAATATTGAGCATTTGAATGTAGATGAAGATCCAGAAAATTTATATGACTCAAATGGTGACACAATATAAATTGAAGATAATCAATTTCTATTTGAAGATGAGTTCGAACTTCTATCAGAATTAGATGAAATACTAGAAGATCCATTGGAGGATGATAGTGATGCCAATAAAAATTGTTATAATTTTATCATAAATTTAAACTATCAAAGATGTTTTATATTTTATTGAAATCTATCGGTGTGTTTTATTTGAAAATGCATGCTTATTCATCAATTTTCTATTTTTTGTTCTTTGTTTTATTTTGTACAACAGATTGTGCCTAAAGGATGTGGTCGTGGTGGAGCTGGACGTGGACACAGAAATAAACCAAATTCACCTAGTATGTTACATAATGTTGCAGAATAAGTACCATCTCATAGCCACCATATCCTGACTTCAACATCACAATCACCATCTCAATTTCTATCACCATCACAATCATTGAGACCTCTACTAACACCTTTATCAGATGCAAGCCCACCACCGATTGTGCTTCCTGCTCACACTTTTGATCCATCTCAATCTTCTACACCACAATTTACACCAATTGTTACCCCATTTACAATATCAACGACATCATCAAATGCTGTGCCTTCCTCTGAAGTCAGTGCAAAGTTAAAAATTGATATTGTGGATGAGAGGTAAAAGAAATATGTAAAAATGATTTAAAAAAAAATTTTGATGTTGCTGTCAGTGATTTTTTTATATTCTTATGATTTACTTGTTTTCTATGTTATTTATTTATTTGTACAGTTTTATTCCATCTCACAAGTGTTCGATTATAATTACAAAGACTTTCAAGAAAATGACTGATGCCAAAGCTTTCTCCTGGAAGAAAGTTTCTCAATCGACAAAGGAGTCATATTTTAATGACTTTTAGGTAAAAATAACAAAATAAAAGAATTGAAAAATAATTATCTAATTACTTAACTTTTATGTTGGTTATTATTCAAGCAGTAAATAATTATGTTCTTGTTGTTAATATAAATTCTTTTGCCATTTTTTTTATAGAATCAGTGCACGTGACCACCCAAATTTGATGGAAAGATAAAGTCATTATGGGAGATCAAAGGAGCATAACGGTATTCTGATTTTGTTCAAAAATTATAGAAATTAAAAGAAAGGCCTGATTTTATATTCGAGGAAGACTGATCCGAGTGCCTTAATTATTGTGAGGAGCTAGATGTGAAGAAAAAATTAGATATTGCCAGCAAAAATCGAAGAAGTGAGGTTGCTGGACTAGGTACAGGAATCTGTCGACACACAGAAGGTTCAAAGTCTAGCATCGAGCATGCTGGAGATTTGGTACAAATTTAAAATTCTAAACATATTTATATTTTGTGGTTGTCCTAATAGTCCAATAAATATAATTTCTACATGGTTTTAATAATTTTGTTAAATTTTTTTATCATTTTTTTATGAATTAATAAAAACATATTCTAGAATGGAGAATAGGGTCGAGATCCAAATTTCTATGAGATTTTCAAGAAGATGCATGTGAAGAAAGCGGATGGTCAGTATGTTGACCACAAGTCTCAGATGATTGCAGTAAGAAATTGTTATATTAATTAGACTTTATAAAACTACAATACATTATGAAAATTATTTTGAATGCAAAATTTTTATTTTATTTTTGTAAATCTAGAATAGTTTTTATCTCTATTTTATCTCAGGACCTAATGGAGGAACGTGTGACAGCTTCTCATCAACAAGTTGAGGGTTCTATGAATCTTCAACCAATTGACTATGATCCAATTTATTTAGAGACAATAGGAGGTCAAAATAAACAATGAGTGTACGGAATCGACTCTAAGGGAGTGGCATTTTGTTGTAGCAGTCGTGCTTCTAATTCATCTGTCTCAGGAATAGTGGATGATGTGGTCAAACAACAAGCACAGGAAACAAATGAAATATTATAGATATAGAGACTGAACTAAAAAAGAAGGATAAGCAGATAACTAATTTGATGGAAGAAATGCAATAAATTAAAGAAATTAAAAAAGTAATGCAACAACAGATGTCCTATATGACATCACAGTTAGTAGCATTGGCGCATCAGATATCATTCCAAAATCCAGCCGTGAATCCTCGCAAGAAAGTCTAGCATTCTCTACAAATTATGAGGATGATTGAGTAAGAGAATTATTTCTGAACTATTATTTATTTTTGTCTATGTGTAGTAAATAATTATGATATTTTGTTGCAAGTATCAATTTTTTTTATTCTGGTTTTTTTATTTTGCCTTTTCGATTAACCAAATTATAAATCTTTGCAGGACACATTATGTGAGAGAAAATAAAAAATTCTGATTCAAAGCATTCAGACGTTTCTATGATCCTTCCATTGCATAGGTCCCATATTTATTGATTTCAGCTTTATTAAAAAGAGGGCTAGCTTATCTTATCATTATTTTTCTAAAAACATTATATTTTTGCACTCTCTTTATCTCTAACATAATTGCTAGATATCTTTTGGATTTTTGGTGAAGCTGTATGAGAATAAACTTTAATTTATGTTTGTTCATGTCTATAATATTTGTTTTTATATATTTGTGAATATGTTTTTGTGTCTCTTAATTTTTTGGGTAGAGTTTTAGCCTATTATTGGTATATAAAAGCCCATAATCAGTAGTGGCAGAGACGGCAACGATGGCTATGGCGGTAGTGGAAGAGGCAGCAGTGACATCAGCGATAGCAGTTGCAGCAGTGGCATCAGGGACAATAGTTGCAGTAGTGGTGGCGGAAGGGGTGGCAGCATTGGCAGCTGCGGCAGCAATAGTGACAGCACCGGCAGCAGCAGCAGCAGCTGGAGCAGTGCCACCGGCAGTGGCATCGGCAACAGCAGTGGTAGCGGTAGCAGCACCGACATTTATCGCAGGATTGGCAGCGGGAGCATCAGCGATATTGGGAGTAGTAGTGGTAGCGGGAGTAGCAGTGGTATCGAAAGTAGCAGTGGTAGTGGGAATAGCAGCAATGATAACATATGCAGTATATATGTACGTATATAGTCATTATATACGTACATGTAATACTACAGTATTTTATGTACAAATATACTGAGTATATATATGTACTTAGTATATATGTACACATAATACTGCATTTTATATGTACATATACTGTAGTAATAACTATACGAATGAAATGCTAGTATACATGTACATATTTACTGCAGCAATATATATTTATCAAAACATAGATATTTTTTATTTATTTTGATTTGATTTGGTGGTTTAAATTTCTTACAGATATGGTACCACATTATTTTCCATACGAAACTGTATAAGTGAACACATATTTCAACAAACATGAAGCATCGTGAATCGGACAATATTTTCGCAGCAGAAAGTTGGTGATCGGAGGAGCATTGGGAGAGAAAGCAACATCAATGCATTGATAGATTATACTTTATGCACATTCGGTAGATACATTGATTAATAAGATGTAATATAACTTTTATTATTTTTTTGTTTTTGTTATTTAAAATAATGTATTAGAATAAGTTATTAAATGAATCTTTTTTTAATTTAAAATTTTCATTTATAGTTTCTGTTTTAGTAAATTTATATTTAAAATATTAAATTATTTAATTATATTTTTTTAAACTGTATTACATTCAACTGTAATTTTTGTTTGTTCATGTCTATAAGAACTATTTATATATATATGTGAATATGTTTGTGTTTCTCCAAAATTTTTGGGTAGAGTTTTATCCTATTATAGATATGTAAAAGCCTATTATCATCAGAGGTAGTTGCGGCAGCGGTGGCAGTGATGGTAGAGGAGGAAGTGGTGGCTGTGGTGACATCTGTGGTGGCAGTGGCAACAAAGGTAGTGGCGGCAGCGGAGGCAGCATCGGCAAGGGCGGCAGTGACAACACGAGCAACAGGAATGGCAACAAATGTGGTATATACGTACGTATATAGTCAGTATATACATACATATACTTTTTCAGTATTTTATGTACATATATACTGAGTATAAATATAATCGGTAAATATGTACGCATAATACTGCAATTTATATGTACAAATACCATAGTAATATATGTACAAGTATTTTGCTAGTATATATGTACATTTTTCTACAGTAATATATATTTATCAAAACATAGTTTTTTTAATTTATTTTGATTTGATTTATTGGTTTAAATTTCTTATAGATGTGGTACGACATTATTTTCTATACGAAGCTTGTATAAGTGAAGTGAATTTTCAACAGACATGAAGAAGTATGACTTGGACGAACTTTTTTGCAGCGGAAAATTGGTGATCAGAGGAGAATAGGGAGATAAAATAGCGTTAATGCATAGATAGATTATACTCTATGCACAGTCTGTAAATATATTGATTACTAAGATGTAATATAATTTTTGTTATTTTTTTTATTTAAAATATTGGATTAGAATAAGTTATTAAATGAATTTTTTTGTTTAATATAATATTTTCATTTATAGTTTCAATTTTTATTAAATTTAATATAAATATATTATAATATTGAATTAAATTTTAATTTAAGCTGTATGAGAATCAACTTTAATTTGTTGTTGTTCATGTCTATAATAACTGTTTTTTATATATCTGTGAAAATATTTGTGTGGCTCCGAAATTTTTTGGTGGAGTTTTAACCTATTATAGGTATGTAAAGGCCTATTATCAGCAGTAGCGGCAGCGACGGCAGCAGTGGCAGAGGTGGCGGCGGCAACAGTGGCGGGAGCGGCAGCGGCAAGAGCGACGACATAGGAGGCAGAGGCATCGGATGCACCAGAAGTAGCGGTAGCAGTAGCTGCACAGGAAGCAGCGGTAGCAGCGGTAGCAGCGGTGGCTCTGGTAGCGGGGGCAATGGCGGTAGCTGCCGCAGCAGCTAGCGGTTGCAGATTCGGCAACATAAGCGGAGGCGGCAGCAGCAACAGCAGTAGTGGTATTGGTAGCGATAGCGACAATGGCAGCAGTGGCAGGAGCGGCAGCGAGAGTAGCAGCAACAACACTTATTGAGATATATACGTACGCATAAAGTCAGTATATACGTACATTTAATACTGCAGTATTTTATGTACGTATATATTGAGTATTTTTGTATTCAATTTATATGTACACTTAATACTGATGTTTATATGTACATATACTGTAGTAATATATGTACGAGTGAATTGCTAGTATATATTTACATATATACTGCAAGATTATATATGTATCAAAACATAACTTTTTTTTGACTAAGTGGTTTTAATTTCTTACAGATATGATGCCGCATTGTTCCTCATACAAAGCTTCTATAAGTGATGAGATTTTCACTGGACATTACGTGTTGTGACTCGGACAGCTTTGTCGCAGTAAAAAACTGATGATCGGAGGAGCAGGGAGAGAGAAATCAACATCAATAAATGGATATATTATACTTTATGCACTGTCGGTAGATACATTTATGAATAAAAATAAAAGTTTGTTATTTTTTTGTTTCAATTATGTAAAATATTGAATTTGAATAAGATATTAAATGATTTTATTTTTTGTATATTATAAATTATTTATAGTTTCAATTTTTTTTCAATATGATTTAAAAATAATAAATTAGCTATTTCCCTAGCTAATTTAACTAGTGAAATATTAAAATTAGCAACGGATATTCAGTTGCTAATTTTCTAATGCTAGGAATTTTAGCTAGGGATTCAGGCATCGTTATTTTTGTTTAGCGACTGAATATTTCATTTATCTTGCTATTTTAGCAATGAAATTTTTCTTTTTTTGCAAGGGAATTTTCCGTCGCTAATTTTTTAGCTAGGAAAAATTCCATAGCTAAAATTTAGCAAAAAACACTTTAGAAAGGGACACGATCTGTTAGTATTCCGTCGCTATTTACCATTTAGCAACAGAAATTTCCCATATAGCTAGGGAATTATCCCTATATATATGAGATTTTTCTTGTAGTGTGTGAGTCTTTTCTCAAGGGTAATCGAAGTTGGGAGACTATATGTTCCCAACTTGAAAATATACAGTAGATTAGGATTCACATTTAAAAATCTAGGAAATTCATCATATCCATTTGTTGATCCATTGTTAAAGTTGGCTTTAGCTTCCTTATTATCCTATAGAAAGAATCCAATAAATATTTTATTTATCATCTATTTCACCATAAATTTATTATGTTCATTGGTGTCAAATGTTTTAATTTCTTCCCTTTTATTTTTAAAATTTATAGAATGTTTAAAAAATATAAAAATATAAAATATATTTTTCATAAAATTATGATTTGATAAATTAATAAAAAGTTAAATTATTGTTTTTTATTTTACATATTTTATCTTTTATAAAAATTACAATTCTATAATTTTTTATTGTTTCCTAATTATTTTCAATTTATCATATAAAAAATTTTACCAAAATTTTAGATTTCATTATTTTTATTAATTTTAATTTTTGCATAACTTTTATGATTTTTATAATTGTTATAATTTATTCTCATTATTTCAAACATAATATTTGAAAATATGTTTAATTTATTCTAATTTTATATTTTTTTATAGATCCATATTTCTTCTATATATTGGTGTATTTAAAAATCTAAACAATCATTATTGAAATTGAGCTAACATTTTTTTTTTAATTTTTTATTTTTATTCAAAATTTAATATATATATTTCAAATTTTATTAATTTCACAATTTTATATATTATTTTAGTTTAATTATTTTTAAATTATATATTTATTTATAATTTTAAAATGATTACTTTTTATAAAAAGATTATCTTTTTATCAAGAGTATGAGGAGGATGGATAGGTAGGCAGTAGGTGTTAGCCTTGATGGTATTTATGACAACAAAATAGTTTTGTTATCAAAGTTTATTAGACATGAATTATTTTTCTCAATGATGCACATTTATTAATTTATGGCAATTTAAATTTCCAATAGTTAGTTTTTTGTTATGCTTGATATACATTTACTAATAAAAAAAATCAACTTTGCAAATAATAGACTAAATTATTCATGATATTTATAATCGTGTTTTTATTGTCTAAACTTAAAAATAAAAGATGTCATATTTCATCAATAATTAGCAAGCTAAATAATAATAATTATTATATATAAGTCAATATCCATACAAATAAATCAACTGTGTATAAATTTAAATAAATAAATCATAACTTTGATGATTGTATGATGAACATGGTAACTGGTAGTGGTAATGTGGATTACTCTGCCTACGTCTTTGGAATGAAAACCTAGCCTAAATGAGTGGTATATTTGAGCTAAATATAAATCGGGATAGGTCTACCTAGCCCAAATATATATTTTTAACATAGGCTAAGCAAAGCCATACCAACACAATACTAATTGCAAAAATAATGTATACTACAATGAGAGTCATTTCTGGTGAGGTGCAATGCAATTGGTTGAAAAAGTTTGAATATCCTACCTAGACCTGTTAGCTTGAGTTTCAAATTTTCTTACATGACTCATGCCAATGATCTGATCCTATAGTTCTAGTCCCAATTATCCTTTGTTACCATATTGGTAAAAAAGTTGTTATATTAGGATATTGGTGGTAATAATGGCATCGATAAGCAATATATGTTTAAATGGTGAGAATAAGGAGAGTTAATGCTGAGTAATAAAGAGATGATATATTCAAGAGAGAGAAAAAGAGAAAATATGAGAATAATTATGAGAAAGAAAAATGTAATAGATGGACGTGAGTAGTGCTATGGGCTTTATTTTCATTGTTTTATGAAGTGAAAATACTATTAATTAGTCTTTAAAAAAAACACCACTAATTATAATTTATAAGTATAAATTGATACAAGTATAAACATATATATAGTTAAACATCGACACCATATTTGTTTTTAAAAAACATTCAAACTATATATATGTTTAATGTATAAACATATATATAATATATACATTTATATGTATATATATTTTATACATATAAACTTTATATAGTTTTACTTATTTTTAATGCGAGTAAGTATATTTTTGGGGTTTCCCATTAAAGAGCACCAAAATGCAAATATTTTTTTATCTTGATACTGAAAAAAATGGAGGTATATTTACATAATATTTTATTTTTTGAATGTATCTACATTAATACCTATACATAACTATATGTCTAAATATATATAATTAGATGAAAAACTATATATAACTTCATCTACAACATGTATAACTACATATATGTAACTATATGTTTAATTATATATGTATAACTATTTATAAATATTTGTATAACTATATAAAACTCTTCATAACTATATTTAATTATATCTGTAACTATGTAAACTATTTTTATAACTATATAATATTTTATAACTATGTGTAATCCTATATAACTATATTTTCAACAAAATATACCATATGTATAATAATATATAACTATATATAATTGTATTTTACTATATGTATAACTATAAAAATGTTATATATAACTATATCTTTAAATACATACACATTTATAACTATATGTATAATTAAATATAATTATATATAAATCTCTTTATAACTAAATATACTATAAGTATATGAACATATAACAATAAATTTTTGTTTTTTACTATATGTATAATTATAAAAACATTATATATAACTATAATAATTTTTATTATTTTCAATCCCCGGCAATAGTACCATAAAACTTATTTATTATTTCAAATAGTAATGTAAAATTTAAAAATATCACACACATAATAAAATGAAGCAAATAAAAATGAAGTTATGAATAACAAGAACATTCTAGGATATAACAAAAGTAACAAGGTTTTATGTTTTTCATTTTTCTTTTGATTCTGTCATGGTTGGATTGTGGATTGGATATATATATATATATCATTTGTTATTTGTTGTTTTGTTTTTCTTTCTTTTTCTAAATCACAATTATGGAAGCACAATTGCCCAATAATTGGTATCAGAGTGGGTTTCAAAGTTTTTCGAGCAACTGTGCCATTAGTTTTTTGTGATTTTTCTATAAAAATGATATTCTGTTGAAATGGTTGGAACCCTAAACACCACGAACGAGAAATTAAATGGCAGAAAAAGGTTTAGTATGTGACAGATTAAAATGCGAGCGCATTTAAATACTTTTGATATTTGGAGTACTCTAGATCAAGGCTTCGGTCCTCACACAGCTGCTACTCTTGGAATAACTGAGGCTGAGGGTAGGAGACGTGAAGAGAATGCACACTCCATTCTGTTAAGCTTGTCGGATGAAGTCATTACAGAGGTAGCATATGCGGAATCTACTGCAGGATTGTGGCTCAAGCTTGAGTCACTGTATATGACTAAATCACTGATGAACAAGCTTCTATTGAAGAGAAGGTTGTTTACATGAAGGATGTAAGAGGGAACCTCTTTGAAGAAGCATCTAGATGATTTAAATAGCATCCTCATGGACCTTAAATGTGTGGATGCTGATGAGGATACTGCACCTCTACCATTAGTCTCTATTCCTCCTTCATATGAGAATTTTGTCGAATCTCTCATTGTGAGAAAAGAAAAGATTACACTAAAGGATATTTGGGCTGCCCACACTCCAGAGAGATGATACTGAAGGCTATGGTTGATCGACTTGAACAACATCCTACTGGATTGGTGGTGACAAATAAGAGGCTGCAACCTGTTCCGCTCAAGAAGAAGGAAAATAAGCTTCAGAAGAGGTCAAAAAAGGATGACACATGTCACTACAGTAAACAGAAATGACATTGGAAAACTGATTGCCCGAAGAAGAGAGCAAGGCTGGAACATCAAGGTCAACCTAATCCCCCACTTCCTGCTGATGTGACCTTTGATGATATGGATGATGGAGAAGACCTTGTGCTAGTAACCTTCACCACGATCGCAAGATCAGATTCTTGGATCATGGATACTAGGGTTTCCATCCATATAAGTAATCATTTGGAGTGATTCAGCAAATATGACATGAAGGAAACTGGCCATGCTGTGGTGGGGAACAACCAACCATGTAAGGTAATTGGAATCAGCACAGTCTGACTAATAACTTGGGATGGCCTAATAGTCTCACTTTCTAATGTGAGATATGTCCATGAGATGACAATGAATCTCATTTCTCTTGGTGTTTTGGATGATCAGGGATATTCATTCAGTGGTGGAGAGGGAACACTTAATGTTCACCGAAGAGATGATGTCATACTGAAGGGGCAGAAGAGTGGAATGCTATATACACTATTAGGTTCTACAGTGATAGGGGCTATTGTTGTCACATCTGGAGAGCCATCATCTGAAGATGAAGTTGACCTTACCAAACTATGGCACATGTGGCTGGCACATATGGGATAGAAAGATATGAAAATTCACTCAGATCTTAATATTCTTATTGGTCATTAAGTTAGTAAATTAAATTTCTGTAATCATTATATTTTTGGTAAGAAACATAAAACTAAGTTTAGTAAGGCCATACACCATACAAATAATATTTTGGATTATATCCACACTGATTGTTGGGGCCCTTCTAGAATCACATCATTTGGGGGTGCTTGATTTTATTTATGTTTAGTTAATGATTACTCCAAGATGTCCTGAGTATTTATGATGAAACATAAATTTGAGATTTTTATAAAGTTTAAGCAGTGGGTTAGCTTAGTAGAAAACTAAACACAAAAAAGGTTAAACTGTTATGAACATATAATGGTTTAGAATTTTGATCGTTTGAATTTGAGGAATTCTGTAAGGACAAATGTATAGCTAGACACAAAACTATTAGGGACACTCCTCAGCAGAATGACATTACTAAAAGAGTAAACCAAACTCTTTTGGAGAGAACTTGATGTATGCTCTCTCAATCAGGCTTAGGTAAAGAGTTTTGTGCTGAAGCTGTTAATACAGCATGCCATCTGATAAACAGATCGCTAACAGTAGAATGAATTTTTAAATTCCATTTGAGGTGTGGACTGGTAAACCTGCTGATTATTCCAATCTAAAAATGTTCGGGTATGTTGCCTACTATCATGTAAATGATGGTAAGCTTGAACCATGAGCAAGAAAAAAAATATTTTATAGGATATGGTAATGGAGTCAAGGGATTCCGTATCTAGTCACCATCTGAAAAGAGAGTGATTCTCTCTAGGAGTGTCACATTTGATGAAAGTGTCATCTTAAGACAAGCCTTTTCCTATCTAGTTACTTGATGTTTCTCAAGCTGAACTTAAGATGGAGTTAAAATCTGAATCTATAGCTCTAGGAAGGATGCATGTTGTCTCTAGACAAATAATAGCTAATCATGAAAATGATGTTAAGTCTATTACTGAACTAGATCCTGAATCTGCACCTAAAAAGTCTATTCCCTACTGCATTGCAAGGGATAGACAAAAGAGGGTGAATGTACGTCATCCTCTGAGATTCAGCTTTGATGAATTTGTAGTATTTTCCTACAAGTTTCTGAAGAGATTGATAATCCTGAACCATCCTCCTTCAGGAATACTGTTAGATGTCCTGAATTTGAGTCATGGTTAGTTGCCATGAATGAAGAGATTGAATCTCTTCATAAGAATGATACTTGGCTTATTGTACCTAAACCAAAAGGGAGAAAGATAGTTTCTTGCAAATAGATTTTCAAGAAGAAAAATGATGCCTCTACAGCTGGTGGTGTAAAGTTTAAGGCACTTCTAGTTGCAAGATGATTTAGTCAGAATGAGGGTGTCGATTATAATGAGATATCTTCTTCTGTAGTTAAACATACCTCAATCAGGGTGCTTCTAGTGGCACATCAGGACATTGAACTTGAGCAACTAAATGTTAAAAATGCATTTCTTCATGGAGAACTGGATGAAGAAATTTACATGAGCCAGCCTGAGGGTTTTGAGGTATTAGTTAAGGAAATCCATGGGTGCAAGCTTCTGAAGTCTCTTTATGGATTTAAGCAGTCTCCCCGTCAGTAGTATAAGAGATTTGACTGTTTCATGACTAGTCATGGATACAATAGTAGAGGTGTCAAACAGCCGGCCCGGCCCATTTTTTTGAGCACTGGCGTGCTTTCATGCCGGGCCTGGCCTGGCCGTACGGGCCAAACTGGGACCGCGGGTCGGGTCCAATCAGACCCGACCTATGGTCTTTTTGCGGGAGGGGCGAAGCCAGGGGGACACGGGACGAACCTGTGCCGGTGTGCCGTGCCGGGCCAGGCACGATATGACATGGGCCAGGCACGACATGGCTTGTGCCTTACCCGGGCATGACACGGGCCCAGGCACAGGATTTTCCCTTGCCAGGCCAGCCCAGGCATGGCCGAACCGTGTCGTGCCTCCTGTCGGGCTGGGCCAACCCAACACAGTTGATACCTCTATACAGTAGGTGTGATCATGACTATTGTGTTTATTTCAAAAGACACAAGGATGAGTCATATATCTACTTGCTATTGTGTGTAGATGATATGTTTATTACTGCCAGAAATAAATCTGATATCAAAGAACTGAAAGATCTCCTCAATTCTGAAAATGATATGAAAGATCTTGGAGGAGCAAAACAAATTTTGGGTATGGAAATATTCATAAATAGATCTAAAAGAAAGTTATTTCTTTCACAGAAATAATATATTCAAAAACTTCTATCTAGATTTGGAATGACTTCTTGTAAGCCTCTGTCTACAACATTTGTGTCTAATCTCCATCTAACATTAGAATGTTATCCCCAATCTGAATCTGACAAGGAACAAATGTCTAGGGTTCCTTATTCTAGTGCTGTCAGGACCCTTATGTATCTTATGGTGTGCACCCCACTTGATATTGCTCATGCAGTAAGTACAATGAGTAGGTTTATGATAAACCCTAGTCAAGAGCATTGGAAAGATGTTAAAAGGATACTTAGGTACCTCAAGGGAACTTCTGATGTTGGAATGATATTTGGTAATGAATATGAACTCATGCTGGTAAGATATTCTGATTCTGACTATGCAAGAGATGTTGATAGTATACGGTCTATGATTGGTTATGTCTTCACTGTATGTGTTTCTGTAGTTAGCTGGAAAGCCCCACTGCAATCTTCTATTGCATTATCTTATACTGAAGTAGAGTATATGGCTCTGACTGAAGCTGTTAAGGAAGGAATATGATTGAAAGGTTTTCTAAAGGACCTTACTCTTTATGAAGAGGTTGCAATAGTTTTCTATGCGAACTTAGTGCTATCTGTTTAAAAAAATACCAAGTGCACCATGAGAGGACAAAGCACATTGATGTGCGATATCATTTCATTTGATCTGAGAAGAGGGTACAAGTAAAGAAGATTGCAACTTCTGATAATCCAACTGACATATTTACCAAACCTATTACCCTGAATAAGCTAATACACTATCTTGACTTACTAAACATATCAAATCAGATGTAGTCTTTTTAGACTAACTGTTTATAGAGAGTATCTCACTATCTGTATGAAAAACAAATTAAGATTGAGATTGCTATATATTTTACTTGTTTTGATAATTTGTTTGTATAAACAAATATTTCTGTTTTAATATTTTCATGTAATCACAGGAAAGGAAATATTAAAAGGCCGAGGATGAAACAGTAGCACAATAATGGAGGTCCAGCTGTCCGGTCAGTGGGCCAAAAATTTTGGAGCAGAGCCTGACTCGTCCGATGATCCAACCCGCTCTGGTTAATTGAACTGAGAATGTTTTTAATATAAATGTTTTGTATTTTGTATTTTCATTTTATTTTTTTTGGATCTGGAACTGTTCATCTTCTTCTCTCTATCTCTCTCTCTATCTTTGTGTGATTTTTCACAACTATCTCTGTGCTGAACATACTGTAAGATATTTTGGTTTAATCTGTAACACATAAGCATTTTCTAGTGGATGTAGCTAGTCGTACTGAGTGACTAGTGAACCACGTTATTTCTAGTTTTCTATTTTTTTTTCTTTTGATTCTCCCGTGGTTGGATTGTGGATTGGATATATATATATATATATATATATATATCGTTTGTTATTTGTTGTTTTATTTTTCTTTCTTCTTTTGAATCACAACTGTGGAAGCACAATTGCTTAATAATTGGTATCTGAGTGGGTTTTAAAGTTTTTTGAGCAACTATGCCATTGGTTTTTTGTGATTTTTTTGTACAAATGATATTCTATTGAAATGGCTAGAATCCTAAACATCACGATCGAGAAATTCAATGGCAGAAATGGGTTTAGTATGTGGCTTATTAAAATGTGAGCGCATTTAAATAATCTTGATATTTGGAGTCCTCTGGTTCAAGGCTCTAGTCCTCACACTGTTGCTGCTCTTGGAATAACTGAGGCTGAGGCTTGGAGACGTGAAGAGAAAGCACACTCCATTCTGTTAAGCTTGTCGGATGAAGTCATTACAGAGGTAGCATATGCGGAATCTACCGCAAGATTGTGGCTCAAGCTTGAGTCACTGTATATGACGAAATCATTGATGAACAAGCTTCTATTGAAGAGAAGGTTGTTTACACGAAGGATGCAAGAGGGAACTCCTTTGAAGAAACATCTAGATGATTTAAACAGCATCCTCATGGACATTAAACGTGTGGATGCTAAGGTGGAAGATGAGGATGCTGCACTTATACTCTTAGTCTCTCTTCCTGCTTCCTATGAGAATTTTGTCGAATCTCTCATTGTGGGAAAAGAGGAGAGTACAATAGAGAATGTTCGGGCTGCCCTACACTCCAGAGAGATGAGACAAAAGGCTGTGGTTGAATGACTTGAAGAACAACTTACTGG
This sequence comes from Sapria himalayana, assembly GCA_029783825.1. Lineage (NCBI taxonomy): Eukaryota > Viridiplantae > Streptophyta > Magnoliopsida > Malpighiales > Rafflesiaceae > Sapria > Sapria himalayana. The sequence goes on along the minus strand of JAREIK010001147.1, from coordinate 2,235,908 downwards.
ATTGGTGGTGACAAATAGGAGGCCACAACCTGTTCCAATCAAGATGAAGAGAAATAAGCTTCAGAAGAGGTTAAAGGAGGGTGACACTTGTCACTACAGTAAACAGAAAGGGCATTGGAAAATTGAATGCACAAAGAAGAGAGCAATGCTAGAACAACATGGGAAACCTAATCTACCACCTTTTGCTGCTGTGACCTTTGACGATATGGATAATGGAGAAGACCTTGTGCTGGTAACCTTCACAATGATTGAAAGATCAGATTTTTGGATCTTGGATACTAGGGCTTCTTTCCATATATGCAATCATTTGGAGTGGTTCAGGAAATATGATATGAAGGAAACTGGTCATGCTGTGGTGGGGAACAAGCAACCATGTAAGGTGGTTGGAATTGGCACAGTCAGACTAAGAACTTGAGATGACCGAATAGTCTCACTTTCAAATGTGAGATATATCCCTGAGATGATAATGAATCTCACTTCTCTTGGTGTTCTGGATAATCAGAGATATTCATTCAGTGATGGAGAGGAAACATTGAATGTTCACCGAAGAGATGATGTCATACCGAATGGGGAGAAGAGTGGAATGCTATACACACAGATAGGTTCCATAGTGATAGGGGCTATTGTTGTTACATCTGGAGAGCCATCATCTGAAGATGAAGTTGACCTTACCAAACTATGGCACATGCAGCTGACACATATGGGAGAGAAAGGTATAAAAATTCACTCTGATCTTAATCTTCTTGTTAGTCATAGAGTTAGTAAATTAAATTTCTGTGATCAATGTGTTTTTGGTAAGAAACATAAAAATAAGTTCAGCAAGGCCATACACTGTACAAATAATATTTTGGATTATATCCATACTAATTGTTGGTGCCCTTCTAGAGTCACATCTCTTGGGGGTGCTCGATTTTATTTATGTTTAGTTAATGATTACTCTAGGATGTCCTGGGTATTTATGATGAAACATAAATCTGAGATGTTTATAAAGTTTAAGCAGTGAGTTAGCTTAGTAGAAAGCTAAACACAAAAGAAGGTTAATCTGTTACGAACATATAATAGTCTAGAATTTCGTTTGTTTGAATTTGAAGAATTATGTAAGGAAAAAGGTATAGCTAGACACGAAACTATTAGGGACATTCCTCTGTAGAATGATATTGCTGAAAGAGTAAACCAAACTCTTTGGAGAGAACTTGATGTATCTTTTCTCAATCAGGCTTAGGTAAAGAGTTGTGTGCTGAAGCTGTTAATACAGCATGCCATCTGATAAACATATCGCTACATAGTAGAATAAATTTTAAAATTCCATTTGAGGTGTGGACGGGTAAACTTGCAGATTATTCCAATCTAAAAATGTTCGGGTGTTTTGCCTACTATCTTGTAAATGATGGTAAGCTTGAACCACGAGCAAGAAAAAAAATATTTATAGGATATGGTGATAGAGTCAAGGGATTCCGTATCTAGTCACCATCCGAAAAGAAAGTGATTCTTTCTAGGAGTTTCACATTTGATGAAAGTATCATCCTAAGACAAGTACATTGACCTATCAAGTTACTTAATGTTCCTCAAGCAGAACTTAAGGTGGAGTTAAAATCTGGATCTGCAGCTCTAGGAAGGATGCATGTTATCTCTAGACAAATAATAGCTAATCATGAAAATAATGTTAAGTCTATTACTGAACCTGATCCGGAACCCGCACCTAAAGAGTCTATTCCCTACTGCATTGCAAGGGATAGACAAAGGAGGGTTAATGTACATCCTCCTCTGAGATTCAGCTTTGATGAATTTGTAGGGGTTTCCCTACAAGTTGACGAAGAGATTGATGTTTTTGAACCATCCTTTTTAATGAATGCTGTTAGATGTCCTGAGTTTGAGTCATGGTTGTTACCATGAATGAAGAGATTGAATCTCTTCATAAGAATGGTACTTGGCTTATTGTACCTAAACAAAAAGGGAGAAAGATAGTTTATTGCAAATGAATTTTCAAGAAGAAAAATGATGCCTCTATAGATGGTGGCGTAAAGTTTAAGGCACGTCTAGTTGCAAGAGGGTTCATTCAGAAAGTGTGTGTCGATTATAATGAGATATCTTATTATGTAGTAATACATACCTCAATCAGGGTGCTTCTAGCATTAGTGGCACATCAGGACCATGAACTTGAGCAACTAGATGTTAAAACTATATTTCTTCATGGAGAACTGGATGAAGAAATTTACATGAGCTAACATGAGGGTTTTGATGTATTAGGTAAGGAAATCCATGTGTGCATGCTTTTGAAGTCCCTTTATCGACTTAAGCAGTCTCTCCATCAGTGGTACAAGAGATTTGAGTGTTTTATGACTAGTCATGGATACAATAGGTGTGACCATGACTGCTGTGTTTTTTTCAAAAGGAACAAGGATGAGTTATATATCTACTTGCTATTATATGTAGATAATATGCTTCTTGCTGTCAGAAATAAATCTGATATCCAGGAACTGAAAGATCTCTTCAATTCTGAATTTGATATGAAATATATTGGAGGAGCAAAGAAAAATTTGGGTATGAAAATATTTAAAGATAGATTTAAAAGAAAGTTATTATTTTCACAGAAACAATATATTTGGAAACTTCTATCTAGATTTGTAATGGCTTCTTGTAAGCCTCTGTCCACGCCATTTGTTTCTAACCTCCATCTAACATTAGAATGTTATCCCTAATCTGAATCTGATAAGGAATAAATGTCTAAGGTTCTTTATTCTAGTGCTGTCGGGAGCCTAATGTATCTTATGGTGTGCACCCAACTTGATATTACTCATGCAGTAAGTGTAGTGAGTAGGTTTATGATAAACCCTAGTCAAGAGCACTAGAAAGCTGTTAAAAGGATACTTAGGTACCTCAAGGAAACTTCTGATGTTGGACTGATATTTGGTAATAAATCTGAACTCATGCTAGTAGGATATTCTGATTCTGACTATGCAAGAGATGTTGACAGTAGATAGTCTATGACTGGTTATGTCTTCACTGTATGTGTTTCTGTAGTTAGCTGGAAAGCCACATTACAATCTTCTATTACTTTATCTTATACTAAAGCAAAATATATGGCTCTGACTGAAGCTGTGAAGGAAGGGATATGGCTAAAATGTTTTTTCAAGGACCTTGGTCTTTATGAAGATGTTGCAACAGTTCTCTGTGACAACCTCAGTGCTATCTGTTTAGCAAAATACCAAGTGCACAATGAGAGGACAAAGCACATTGATGTGCGATATTATTTCCTTCGATCTCAGAAGAGGGTATAAGTAAAGAAGATTGCAACTTCTGATAATCCAACTAACATGTTTACCAAACCTATTACCCTGAATAAGCTAAGACACTATCTTGACTTACTGAACATGTCAAATCAAATGTAGTCTTTTTAGACTAACTGTTTATAGAGAGTGTCTCTCTATCTGTATGCAAAACAAATTAAGGTTGAGATTGCTATATATTTAACTTGTTTTGATAATTTGTTCGTATAACCAAATGTTTCTATTTTAATATTTTCATGTAAGTGCAAGAATGATAATATTAAAAGACTGGGGATGTAGCAGCAGCACAATAACATAGGTTTTGCTGTCTGGTCAGCTCACCAAAATTTTTGGAGCAGAGCCTGATCCGTCCGATGATCCGACATGCTCCGGTTAATTGAATCGAGAATGTTTTTAATATAAATCTTTTGTATTTTTTATTTCACTTTACTATTTTTTCGGATCCAGAACTATTCATCTCCTCCTCTCTCTCTCTCTCTGCACAATTATCGTGACTGTCTCTGCGCTACACATACTGTAAGACATTTTGGTTTAATCTGTAATTCATAAGCATTTTCTAGTAGATGTAGCTAATAACACTGAGCGACTAGTGAACCATGTTATTTCTAGTTTCCTATTTTTCATTTTTTTTGATTCTGCCATGGTTGGATTGTGGATTGGATATATATATATATATACATATATATATATATATATATATATATATATATATCTTTTGTTGTTTTGTTGTTCTTTCTTCTTCCGAATCACAACTGTGGAAGCATAATTGCCCAACATGTTTCATAATATGGATTAGACGACATTATGATCGATGATGGCTCGAGTCTCCCCATTACTCATACTTGTTATTCCTTTCTCCATGCAACTCACAATATTTTTAAATTGAACAATGTCCTCTATAATCCTGCTATGAAAAATAATTTCTTTTCTATCTCTCAATTTTATACCCCAAATAATGTCTTTATTAAATTCTTACCAACTTATTTTCTTGTGATGGACATTTTTCACACGAGGGCACCACTTTTGAAGAGCAACACTAAGGATGACATTTATGAGTGGTTGGTATATCCACCATTGATTGTATTTTCTATTATCAAAATAAGTTTATCATAGTGACTTCAAAGATCATGTCACCCAACTTTTCATATTCTGAAATAGATTGTTTCCCAAAATAAACCTGATTTCTTTTTTTCTTTATCCAATATTTGTTTCATGTAATGCTTATAAGAGTAATAAAAACTACAAATTATCATTATGTTAATCCACAATTATCGCTTCTCAACAACTTCAAATTATTTTTAAAGATATTTTAACATCTCTAATTATACCACATAATGGATCTAAATATTATGTCATTTTATGGATCATTTCACCAAATATATTTGGTGTATATTTTAAACAAAAATAAGATAATAAAGAAATTTTCATTTGATTAAAATATAATATCCTAGCCCAATTCTTTCAACAAATAATATTTCTTATCTCATGACACCACCTTACACATATGAATACCATGGATTTTATGAACGTAGATATCTTTATATTATAGAAACTAGATTAACATTACTCTCTAATTCATCTCTTCCTTTAAGTTATTAGACTTATTCTTTCAACATAATGGTTTACCTAATAAATCATATGCCAATACCCACACTGAGTATTTCTTCTTCTTATAAAAAAAATTTACAACAACTCCTAATTTCTCAAAACTCATTTTTTGGTTGTTTATACGATCCTTGGATCCTTGGGTTAGAACATGTACAACTACCAAATTAGACATTCAATCTAAACTATGTGTCTTCCTTGGCTACTCTTTAACTGAAAGTGCCTACTACTGCCTAGATCCATCTACTTCCAAAATATATGTATTTAGGCATGTTAGATTTGTTGAGTTTTTCTTTTTCTTTAGTCATTTATCTATTTCTTCCTCTTGTCGTCCATCACATTCCATTACTACTTGGATTCTACCACCACTTCAAATTCACCATTTAATTCTTAATTTATTAAAATGACCAACAACAATCCACTAGTGAAACTTCACTACCATCAGCCATAGCAACCACATCTCCTTCATTTCACCTCCATCTCTACTCCTTCACATATCAATAATTCATAACACCCATCACCCCATTTAAGCCCACCCGAGCCTCAACCACAAACAACCTACACCGTGAATAATAGAGTCAGAAACAATATTTGTAAACCAATTATTTGGTATGTAAATATAGAGTAATAATAACTATACTAGTGATTATATATGATGTATTACGTGAAAAATAATTCTAAATAGAATCATTCTAGGAAATTATAGTTTTGATGAATTATGATGAATAATAGTTAAATTAGTTATTTTTCATGTAAAATATGAGACTTAATAGAATTGTTGAGTATAAGATGAGCAAATAATCCTGTAAAGTCATAGTATTTTTTATGTCATGACTTTGTTACATCTATATAAGCTTATAAAGATAGTTTGGCATCCATTCTTAGCCAAGTCTCTACATAAATAGTCATAATAATCTTCATATGACACTACTCCACACACTTGTTAACACAATTATTTTACCATAGAACATATTTTTTTTAGTTGCAAAACTTTTTTGAAGTCATACTTATATTATCCTCAAGTACTATGAATTTCTCATTATAGAGTCACAAATACTAAAACAAAAACCATAACTTTTCTATAATGTTGCTACTTTTGGGCACAAAGATTTCTAAAGAGTATTTACTCCAATCATGACCATTATTAGAGTTACAATTTTTTTCTTCAAAGAAAAGGTCAAAGTTATGTTTATTCATAGTATTGTGATTTTATATTACAATAGAATTATCAAATGGTCTTGTCATGCTAGGACAAGCAAAAATTTAGTGGCCAAGTTTGACTATCATGTCGTGTTGGACACGACACAAGATTGATGGCCATGACATACTATGCTAGCATGACCAGAATTTTGGTCACAGTATAATAGTACAACATGCCCTAATGAATTGGGCATGTTGGATCATGTTAGATTGGACTGGGTCATGTTGAGTCTACCCAAAACAGGCACAACATAGACCATAGCCACTAGAGAGGCAACCTAGCTTAGTGCCAGTCACCTAGTGGCACAATGCTTGTGGTAGATTACAGAGTGTAGGGTTGAGGAGCCATGGGGTTTTGTCGAGGCCATACCTAGTTGCTAATTCCCATTGCTAACGGGCAGGCACTATGGTTGGTGGAATGAAAATTTTTTAAAATTATATTGTTTAAAATTTAAAAATGTACTACAATGTAAATTAAAATGAAATAAATCTATAAAATAATTACCCAATAAAAAATGTGTTCATAAACATTAACAAAATAAACATACATAAAATAAACTCATTGTATTTCAGTTCTATGAGTGACTGGATCTAATATGCATGAATTATGATCAGTCTATGTTAGTAGTATGGATCGAATCATCATCACTATGTTTGAATCTCACGGTAGTGCTAGCATCGACATCATTGATGTCACCACATGAATCATCATCTACCACCAATTCTTTTGCTCTATTCTAAATACCTTTTTTTGAATCTTTCTAGTCCTTTAAGCATGAAAATATTTCTACAATATCTAGTCATAGTTTGAATATCCTATCTAAAATAATATTCATAGCCACAAAAAATTAGACTCCAATACTATACTAGACACCAGAAGTCAATAGATCATATGTAGATAGCATAGAAAATATAGATTTGTATGATTTTCACCAATCTAATATATATAAATTCTTAATATTACTATGTGATAGGATTAAGTAGTAATCAGTATCCAAGCATTGTGATAGCTTGTTCTTATTTGATAGAGCACCCTATTGTTTACCACTTGTTACCTAAATAGAAAAAAGTATTATCTTTGAATATAATATTTATGTTCATACTCATAACCTCACTTTATAACTATCATACCCAGTGTCGTAATATGTAAATATGGTAGATAATTTTTCATAAATCAAACCAACATGTTTTTTTTTCTTAATTTTAGCATAGATATGTATCTTAAAATAATTTATGTCAATTTCATCTTAACCCTATGATCCATATATGCATCCAAGTAATAAAGAAATATAATAGAAGATCATAATTTTTAATATTTAGTTTTTATCTCAATAGTCATGACACTAAAATCAAGATATTTTTTATCCATCTAATTATACTAATAATATTGCATATGTACATAAGTGGTAAGAGTGTACACATACCAACACATGATCATCATATCATAAAAATTCTTCAAGAATTTTTAAAATGAAATTTCTATCTCTCAGTCTAAATTATCAAATAATTAGTTTTGAACTCTTATAATTGATGTAGTTCGATATCACATATTGATAACTAGTACATGACTCCAATATTAGTTAGGCATAATTTCATTGGTGTCTCATATTCATTTAATTTTTTTTTATTTTTGCATTGCTGACTAATATAGAGTGTGGACCTTATGTTGTTTACTAGGTGTCCTAAGTTATTTTAGTAAATATTTTATATTTTCTAATACATTAGAAATAACTTTCATTCTCATTTGTACTATTAGGTTAATTATATGACATAATCACCTAACATGAAAAATATCAACTAAGACCTCATCTCTAATGATTCTGACAATCATGTTAATGATGATACTAGTATTTAAAGCATTATTGAATGTAATATAAAAAATATTATTTTGTATGTTATATTCTTTAAAGATTATCATCATACATCCATATATGGTTGGACTATCATGAGAAAGCAGGATCTCAAAAAATCCTAAATTTATTTATTTAGCTTCCACTAAAAATCTACACAGTATGCAATAAGGCATGCGAATGATATGTCATCATGACTAGTCTAGATGTCACATGACACAGAAACCATGGATACCACTCCATTATATTTTTTAAATTCATTAATTATTAATTATTAATTATTTTTCTAATTTAAAATATTTTATTTTGTCATTTCTATTGATGAACCTATGAATTCTATGATAAGCAGACTAAAAGTAGGTATAATATTGACTACTTTAAATTTTTGTAAAATATAATCAAAAAACTCATGATAGTAATTAATTTTATCATGCTTTCTCTTAGAAACTCATTGTGATAAATAAAAGAGGTCAATTAACCTAAAGTTGCTCTAACTTCAAAGACAATAATAAAGTTGTGTTTGCCTAGGATCTAATACACCTTATTTTTAGTCCATTAAATGACATTGCTTATAAGGTGGCTAGTGCTACTAATACTCTTACATGTATATATTTTTTTACAATATATACATTATCTTACATCTTCTTCAACACATCTAGAAATTATATTTTTATTTTTGTTAAAGTGTATCCATGCAACAAAAGTTCACATATTTTATATTTTTAAGCAAATGAGTTATTCATAATATGGATTTGTATGATTTCCACCAACCCAATATATCTAAATCTTTAATATCACTATATGATAGGATCGAGCAGTAATCAATATCTAAGTACTAAGATAATTTGTTACTATTCAATAGATCACCTTATCATTTACCCCTTATTAACTAAATAGAAAATGTATTAACTTTAAATATAATATCCCAGTGATCCTTACAACATCGCTATAACTACCATACCTAATGCCTTAATATATAAATATGGTACATAATTTTTTGTGAATCAAATAATCATGTTTTTCTACTTGGTTCATGCATGTAGATATGTATCTTAAAATAATTTGTCTCTTTTATCTTAACCCTAGGATCATTACATGCAACCAAATAATATAGAGATAGAATAAAAGCCTAATATTTTAAATATCTTATTTTCATCTCAATAGTCATGACACTAAAATATTACATATTTTCTATACATGCTAAATAATATAGAGAATATGCACATACGAACACATACTAATAACTAGTTTATTTTATTTGTGCATGCATTTGATTTCAAAAAAAAAAAAACAATCACATAATGCCACAAGCCATGTTGTCAAAGACAGGTCAAACATGTGAGTGATCATGCCTAAAATAGCATGAGGCATGTTGGATGCCATCCCTACATGGCATGAGCCATACTAAGCCTAGCATGGTCAAATTAAGCCGTGCCTCATGTTGTGCTTTGGCTATTGGACACACTCGATACCTCAAGGTTATAGAAAGGAAAATCTCTAGTAATGTTCATTTCCTTCCAACACTACAATGAAAAGCTTGAGTCATGGTCATTTCCAAATACACAAGTCATAATAATTCATAGTATCATAACTTTATATTATAGAGATAAAAAGTATGAGCTGTGACCAACCCCAGTGCCACGACTTCATATTATAGAGATGAAATGCATGTGACATGACTATTTTCAGTACCACAATAATCTAATATAAGAAAGAAACCAAAATCATGACTATTCTCCAATGACATGACTTTGTGTCACGAGAAAGCAAAACTAAAGCCAAATAATACAATAGTGTCATGACGTCCCACTTAAAAAATATACTTAGTCATTCGAGTATACAAGCAAAACTTAGAAAAATAGAAAAAAGAGCTAGGGAATGAATGAAACGTCAAAAAATCAAGGGTTTTGGAGCAAAAACTTGCCCAACCCTAGGGGAGAGCCATGAGGAAAAGGGCACAAGGCACAAGCATAAATCCAAAAGGAAAGAAATCATGAATTTTTACTCCCACCTAGGGGCAGATTCAAGGTGTATGAATGAGAAATGAGTTTAAAGTTTTGATTTCTAGATAATTCTTAAGGGTTTTCAATGTGAACCTAAAATTTCATCAAATATATTTGAAATTATCTCTTGTAAATTTTTTCCTAATATCATATTAAATGAAGGTCTATGATTGGTATATTTTATTTTATGTAATGAATAAATAATTGATATTTGGTCTGTGTTGTGGTTTGATTACTAATAGATATAAAGGTTAATTAGAACTAAAGTAAGAGTTTTACTATTTGTAGTTTTGGGAGTATAATCAAGGTGGAATGTGATGTATAAGCCATTAAGTACACTCATGCATAAATATAATAAAGAAGTGAAAACCCTTCAGATAGTGACATGTGCAACAAACTTATACGTCAAAACTTGATATTGAGGTAAGTTTAATGGTGTGAGTATTACACATAGAATATTGTCCTAAGGGTTTCACCTTTAGTATGATAATTACAAGTTGTCATCATGGATAGTGACAAGTATGCCACAAGATATGTACAAGTGGAGGTGACTCATAAAGTGGTAATAGTCGTATGAGTTACTTTCTATCATACGACTACTACTTGTAAGATTTGAGAGAAGATGTATATTAATTTTTATATGTATGATACTTATGAAGCTGAAAATACCAATAGTTTTAATATCGCACCAGTTCTCATCTTTATGACACATGAGATCACATAATAAGAATGTATATATGAAGCAACCAAAGGTAATTGATAAGTTATTTAGAAGGTATGACTTGTGGATGACCATCAATAAGGATAATTTATTATTTTAGTGGTTAAGTAATAAATTGACAACTATGAGGGGATGACCTAATAGTTGATAACCATCTTATACGCCATTAGAACACTAGGTCATTTTTACAAGAGTTCAAAATTTATTCTATAATCAAGAATAATAATATCATATCTATTCGGATAAGGCATCATGCATAATGGAATTTGCTAACCCTAGAATCTATAAATTTTATGTAAAACCTAGTCTTATTATTTCAATTAGAGTAATTATTGACTCATTATTGGTTGATCAAACTATCTACATAATCTATGTGGGATTGATATTTAGACAAAAATTGACTTTAATAATTGTATGACTCATATACATACGGTGTTGGATGAGAGATCTTCACCCAATAAGCTTTTGAATTATTACTTAATCCTAAAAATTAGATATCATAACAAAGTTACAATAAGTTTTTGGTGATGCTACCATGAATTATTTCGTTTGGTTAGTGAAATTTTATTAAATTAATTATCCTTGAAAAATGATATTTTTATTTTTAGTTTAGATAACCATATCTTATTTTTGTGCTTTGATTTATATTATTTTTTAAGTATTATTTTTTTGTATCTTTTGGTTTAATAATTTCTTTTTTTTTGTAGCCACTACTTTTATAAGCATAAACTCTAAGATTTAATTAACATTTTTAGACCTAGAGATTGATAAAACTAGAAGAGCAATTTTGAGACAAAAAATTAAGAAAGAGTTATTAGAAGAAACTAGCAGCAACAAAGATGCCTAAAGTTACCATTTTTCTTATTTTATCATTAGGATTCTAAAATTTTCAGATTATTTTTTTTATTTTAAAGTTATCATTTTGTCCATTTTCCATAAAAGCATTTTATTTATTTATTTATTTCTTTATTTTTCTAGATTTCACATTCTCTCCTTAAAGAATTTTGTCCCAAAATTCTCACAGATACCCCTTTCTAATAATAAGTATATACTAAAGTTAAATAATATTAAATTACTAAAACATATAACTTCATTTTCAAATAAAAAAGGATAAGCAACATGTAACATGTCTTCATGTTTCCATGTTGCTTCTTCTATTCTTTGATGTTATCATATTACTTTTACTAGTCTCACAGTCTTGCATCACAAAACTTAGTCTCGACTATCAATAATATGCAATAGCATTTCTTTACATGTTCCATTTGCATCAATAATGAGCTCGCCTCAATGCACTATATGAGTATGATCAAGAATATATTTCCTTAGTGTAAAGATATGAAATATATTGTGGATACTAAATAATTGTGGTGGTAATTCCAATCAATAAGCAACCAAACCCACATTCTCGAGTATCTCGAAAAACCTAATATATATTGGTGATAGCTTTCCATGCTTGTCAAATCTGATTACTTCTTTTTTTGGCATTCCTTTCAAGAAAACATGATCTCTGATCTCAAATTCTAGAGGTCACCATCATCTATCAGCATAACTTTTTTGTTGACTTTGAGTTTTAAGAATACATCATATCAAATCTACTTTTTCTGAGGTGTCTTTAATCACATCGAGACCTATGGTGGATATGTCTCACACCTCAGTTCAACAAACTAGAGTTCAACATGGCCTTCTGTATAATACTTCATATGGTATCATTTGTATACTTGTCGGATAATTATTATTATAGGCAAACATGACCAAGGGTAGATGTTCTTCCCAGCTACGCTTGAAATCCAAACGACATGCTGGTAGAATATCTTCTAAACCTGGTATGGTCCTTTCCAAATGACCATCTATTTATGAATGAAAAGTAGTGCTCATTACCAATTGTGTTCCCATTACTTTCTGGAAACTCTTCCAAAAATGAGCTATAAATCTAGGATCTTTGTCTGATGCAATAAATACTGACACTCCATGTAATCAGAAAAGTTCTTATATGTATAACTTGCATAATTCATCTTGTGTTAAGGTCTTCTGCACCACCATAAAATATGTTGACTTTGAGAATGAGTCCACTATCACCTACATAGCATCATGTTTTCATGATATCGTGGCAAGTGAGTCATAAAATCAATCATGATATACTCCAATTCCTACTCTGCCTCCAAGGGCTAGAGTAACCTTGCTGGCTTCTAATTCTCAGCCTTTATTTGTTGACATGTGAGGCATCATTGAACAAAATCTCCAATGAATCTCTTCATCTCATTTCAGTAATACTAGTGACAAAGATCATTATACATCTTTGTGTCACCTGGATGTACCATAAAATAAGAATAGTAGAATTCTTTAAGAATCTCCTCTCTCAATTCTACTATTTGAGGAACCATAATTCGTCCCCTAAACCTAAGAATACTATCAATATGAATGGCCTAACACTCATCAAATGTACAAGCCTCTACTTGATTCTTTATGGATAATATTTCTACATCTTGTTTCTAGATCTTTATCACATTATTCAATAGAGAATGTGTGGCTACTAAACTCTTAATAATACATTGACTTTGATTGCTATATTGTAAGCTGAATCTTTCCACAGTTACAAGCATATTCCATTCTCACCCACGATGCTATACTAGCTAGTGCACCTCGTGATTTCCAACTAAATGCATCAACCACCACATTTGTTTTACTTGGATATTAATGCAAAGTAAAATCATTATCTTCTAGATATTCCATCAATCAGCACTGTCTCATGTTAAGGTCCTACTGTATAAAGATTTATTTCAGACTTTTGTGGTCTGAAAATACCTCAAATTACTCACCATACAAATAGTGGCACCATATTTTTAAGGCAAAGACTATATCTGCCAACTCTATATTATGTATGGAGCAATTTTACTCATGCTTCTTTAACTACTGTGAACCATAAACTATAACTTTCTCATATTGCATTAGAACACATCCCGACCCATCTTTCAGGGCATCACAATATACTATATATTTTTGTCTCATATCCAAAACTATCAAAATATGAGCTAAATTAAATCTGTTTTTTAATTCCTAGAATACATTCTCATATAAATTAGTCCACTCATACTTGACTTCCATCCTAGTCAATCTAGTCATTGGAGCAGTTAACTAGGAAAAATTCTCAATAAATCTTTTATAATACCCAACTAACCCCAAAAAACTACGTATCTCAAATATTGATCCTGGTCTCTCCCAACTCATGACTGCCATGACTTTTTTAGGGTCTACTAAGATATCAATAGTAAATATTCTGTCCCAAAAAGTTTACTTCTATCAATTAAAAGTTATATTTACTAAACTTGGCATACAACTTATGTTCTCTCAAAGTTTGGAGAACAAATTTTAAATGATTTTAATACTCACTCTTGGACTGAGAATAGATCAAAATGTCATTCACAAAAATTATAATAAAATAATCTAAAATGATTAAAATATTCTATTCATGAGATCCATTAATGATGCTGGTGCATTCGTTAATCCAAAAGGTATTAATGTAAACTCAAAATGCCCATACAACATTCTAAATATTGTCTTATGAATGTTAGCCTTCCTAACTCACAATAGATGATATATGGTACGAAGATCTATTTTGGAAAAGACCATTGCCCCCTTTAACTGGTCAAATAAATCATCAATTGTTGATAATAAATATTGATTATTTATTGTAACCCTATTCAATTATCAAAAGTTAATGCACAGTCAAATAGCTTTATCCTTTTTCTTTGCAAATAAAATCAGAGCACCCCAATGTGAAGTGTTTGGTCTAATAAAACTATAGTCCAACAAATCTTGTATCTAGACCTTGAGTTCCTATAATTAAATCTGTGTCATTCTATTCTTCTAGGGTAGAAAAATATCCTCGTATTAATAAACTATTCGAGGAAGATTTATATCTGATGTCCCCTCTTCTTCAAGGGTGAGACATTCCAGTCAACCCATCAGTTATCCAAGCCATATAGAATCATATATAATTTGGGGTAAAGTATGATCCTTATTCCCCTAAAATATTACACATACATCATCTGGTGTATAGACAATAATTCTTTTATGATCATAATCAATAATGAATCGATGTGCTATTAACCATTCTATGCCAAGAATTATATTGAAATCTGATATGTATATGATTCTGAGGTCTACTATGAGTAGAATTCATGAGTTTATAACTCATAATCTTGAAAAATCTAACTAATTTTTACCGTAGTCCCCAATGGAGAAGTCAAATGCAATGGCTTGTCCAATTTTTTAACCTCTAATCTGAATTTTTTCATACATGATGTAGAAATAAATGAATATGATACACTATAATCAAATAAAACTTTTGCCCATAAATGAAAAAGTAAGAAAGTACCTTATATTACTGACTGATCTATCCTCTCCATATGTGGTATAATATCATAGACATGCCCTTGGTTCCTCAAAGTCCTGGCCTATGCACCATTTCCTTGACCCCGACCTATGCCTTGGCCTTTCCGGTATGCCTGTGAAGTAATAGATATTTGTGGAATACCTTAAGATTACACCCGATTCCCTTGACCCATAATAGAGAAATGAGAAATAAACAATGTCTACATATTTCCCATGGATGTATGGGATTATGATGTCTCATAATTCTGAGATCATGGCTTTAGTGGGCACTCTAATTTCTAATGTCTAGGTTAATGGTAGTGAAAATAAATTTTCTATATATTTTGGCTAGAACTCCCAGTCTAGCCTTAGCCTAGATAATTACGACATTGTCCATGAAATTCTCGTGAAATAAAAGGTCTCTGTTGTTTTCCAGAAAAATAACAAACCTCTTTTCTCTTTCTACTAGTACTCCCACTCATCTCTCAGATATTTCATGCAACCTCAACCTCTCGCTTGATAACTAAAGCAGTCTTAATCATTAAATCTATATCTTAGATAAGAAATCCCATAATCTTGCCTCGTATGGACAATTTCAATCTATCTTCAAATCTATGAACCTTAGCCACATTAGTGGTCATATAATCATCCCCAAAATATGTCAACTCGATGAATTTAGCCACATAGTCAAGTACTATCATATTTTCTTGTCTAAGTTCAAAGAATTTTCAGACCTTAACATGTCTTGCTGAAGTCGGAAAATATTTCTCTATGAAGAGTTCTTGAAATTCTTCCTATGTCATTGTCTCTGTATTCTTCGAGGCCTTGATCCAATCCAACCAAATTTGAGACTCAACCCCTAGCTGGAATGCTGCTAGCCGGATCTTTATAGTATTGGAAGTGATCTCTATAGCTTCCATGATTTTCTTAACTCGTCGAAACCAATGATATGCTGCCATTGGGTTCCCTCCCATAAATATTAGAGGATGATGTGCCTTAAACCTTTGGAAGTTACTAGACCCTTTTGACCTGCAGCTGCACTAGTCTGTGTAACCGTGGTAACTACGACACCCACAACTTCTATGAAAGTCTATTGGTTAAAGATGACTAGTGGTTGATCACCATTTCATAAATGTCCTATGTATCCTCATTCTATACTTGTCATCTACCCAAGTCAAATAATAATTTACAAATCATATTCTTGTTTTATTATTAATGCACTACCAACTAATAATAGACTTTTTCTTTTGAAAACATCTTTTCGTTTTCTGATTCACAAAGGTTATATTTTTTTATCCTAGCATTCCTTCCTTTTTTTATCTCCGTTAATACATATAATCCATACAATTTAAAATATGCAACATGCCACAAACCAATATATACATAACAAAAAAAACCACTTAATATTGTGATCCCTTCTATGAAATTTTCTACCTAGAACTTGACACCAAGGTAGCTTTGCAATAAGGAAAATGGGCAAAATGGGAAAAATGATTATGCGCCATTGAATTCGCCTGATGATATGCATAAGTAAATTATAATCTGAATTTTTTTTTGGAAAATAAGTAAAATGATAAATTTTTGTAATAAAGAAAAATAATCTGAAAGTTTTAGAATCTTGATGATAAAATGAATTTTTCCATTAAATTTATCTTTGGAAATATAGCTATGGTGACAAATTTCATCAAATTCCAAAGAAGTCAAAATTTAGTCATTTTTTTAATTTTATTTAATAATAATAATCAAGAAAAAAAGAAAAAAAGAACCACTGCACAGCACCAGTGCCGTGACTACACACATTCGCAACCCATGTGTCAAACAAAAAAAAAGAAAAAAAATAAGGTTTTTATATTATTTTAATGAAATAGTAATACTAATAATAAAAAAAAACAAAATAGAAGGGAATTGAGAAAATGGGGAGACGAAAAAAAAACATAGGTAAGAATGTTGTGCTGAGAAAAAAAAATAAAAGATTTGTATATTTTATTTTTGTATTAGATAATTATTCTAGAGTTGAAACATAATATTCAAAGAACAAAAGTTGCTCTATGCAACGAGAGCTTAGGATTGATATTAAATTTCTAAAGTTTCCATGAAATATTCCAAGAAATAGTGATTTTCTACTATTAGAATTTTTTTTTCTATTTAAGGGTCGTAAATGATCGTAGTTTAAATTTCAATTCATACTGTTTTAAAATTTTAATTATGAATGGTTAATTGGTGAAAATTTATGTGTTTAATTTAGTAAAATATATTACAGTGCAAATTATATTTGGATAGTTATAACTATGCTTGGAAAATGGTTTAATTGTAAATGACATGTTTGCATTTCATATGCACGGGAACATCTCAAATAAATGAAGGAGTGCATAGTTTATATATATATAAAGGTATTATGAGTATTATTTATGTGAACTCAAATTCAAACAATGTCCAGAC
Source organism: Sapria himalayana (assembly GCA_029783825.1). Classification (NCBI taxonomy): domain Eukaryota; kingdom Viridiplantae; phylum Streptophyta; class Magnoliopsida; order Malpighiales; family Rafflesiaceae; genus Sapria; species Sapria himalayana. Next base: position 2,218,432 of record JAREIK010001147.1, on the reverse strand, counting down.
TGAGTTATAGGGTATTTTTAAGAGGATGCCCAATATTGTTTTTCAGAGAAAGTCCATGAGAAAAAAAGAATATATTTTTCGGAGTATGTCCAATAATATATATATATATATATATATATATATATATATATATAATATAACACATTTGGCTTTAGCATATATGAGAGAGTCGATAAGACTCAAGATATAGGCATATAAATATTTCATCCATAATAGTAATCATTTAAACATTATACTTGGATGCGTATTGATATATATGCATGATGTTTTTATGTGCACTTAAGTGAGGAGAATCCATGTAGAAGTTTACCTCTATTGAGTTTTGCTCATTCCATTGTGGCACCCCTTTCAGGTACAGGTCTAGGGCAGATGACAGAATTACATGCAGTATTGCATGTGTGATGGAAGCTGGTTATGGCTTGAATTGTATATTATGTGTTTTTATTCCCTTGAACAAATAAAAGAAAAAAAATGTGTAAACTATATTTGGAAAAAAAAATTATTTTATTGCATATTTTGTTCTGTGATGAAATGAATGAGATCCCCTATAGTTTGGGTGTCACAATTTGAGACAAAAAGATATGAAAGAGCAATTGGAAGGAACTAGCAGCAAGCCAACAGAGATGTCCAAAGAGGTAATGAGAAAGTTGTCCAGTAACCTAATCACCACCACAAATTGGGAGACTATTGGTGACCCACTATGATCGATAACTACTATGAGATTTGGATATAACTAGTTGAAGTTAATTATTTTGAATCGAAGCTAAGTCTAATTATGATAGTTCAATAATATTATAATATAAGTACAGTGTGATGATATCAAAGGATCCATATGGGAATGTCCTAATGTTTCTAGAATTGAGTGACATTTAAAATAAATGAAGTTAGTATGAAGTTGGTTTTAATACTTATCTTGAGGCTTAATTAAGAGTTGGGAATTATTTGTGTAAGCTTTCCTCACAAAATTCTTCCCACCTCAAATCACCTCATAATTATATAGCAAAATAAGCAAATTTTTAAGCCATGCCATTTTATTTATTTGTGCATGTGGCTGATTTTTTAAAAAACAATAACATCATACCACAAGCCATGCTATCGGGTGAGGCATGTGGGTGATGCCTGACACAACATGAGGCATGGTAGGTACTAAGCCTACATGGCATGAGTCATGCTGAGCCTGGCATGACCAAATTGGGTCATGCCTCATGTCGTGCCGGAGCTGCACGACCCACTTGACACCTTTATGTTGTAGAGAGGAAAAATATGAGTCGCAAGCATTCCAACACCATGACTTCATATTCAAGAGAAGACATACATGAGCTACAATCATTCATAATATTATGACTTCATATTCAAGAGAAGACATACATGAGCTACAATCATTCATAATATTATGACTTCATATTATAACACAAAAAAAAACTATAGGCCATGATCATTCCCAATGTCATGCCTTTATATTATAGAGATGAAATATATGAGCCATGACTATTTCTAGTACTACAATAATCTAATACAAGAAAGAGACCAAAGTCACGACCATTCCCCAATGACTTAACTTTGTGTAATAGAAAAGCAAAGCTAAAATCATGATAATTCTCTAGTTCCATGACTTCCCACACTAAAAAAACACACTTAGCCATTCGAGAGAGATAGAACATGAATGAAGAGGCAAAAAATATTAGGGTTTTGGTGCAAAAATTTGCCCAACCCTAGGGGAGAGCCATGAGCAAAATGGCGATGTAAGGCACAATCATTAATCTTTAGGAGGGAGCTTGAATTTCAACTACCACCTAGGGAAAATCTAAGGTGCATGAATGAGAATTGAGTTTAGGGTTTTGATTTCTAGATATTCTTAAGGGCTCTTATTGAGAACCTAAAATTCTACCAGATATATTTGAAATTATTTTGTGTGAATATTACTTCCTAATATCAAACTAAATTGAGGTCTATAATTGATTTATTTTAATTTGTGTGATGAATAAATAATTGATGAATTTTATATTTGATTTGTATTGTGGTTTGATTACTGATAGACATGGTGTTTAATTAGACCTAAAATTAGAGTTTTGCTATTTGTTGGTTAATGAGTCTTATTGTGGTTGATGCTAAAAGACAAACTATGAAACACACTCATGTATAGATATAAGATGAAAGTGAAAACCCTTATAATAGTGACATGCGAGACAAATTTATAAGTTAAAACATGATGTTGAGATAAGTATTATGGCATAAGTATGACACTTATGAATCCAAAATCACGAACACACTTAAAAGCTAATCCATTGTGCAAATCTTAGATGGACTGACTCTCAATTGATGTGTAAATTTTATAGAACATTTTTCTAGAGGTTTCATCTTTAGTGTGAGAATCTCATGTTTTCGTCGTGGATAATGATACATATGCTAAAAGACATGCACACATGGATGTGACTCGTAACGTGGTAATAGTCTTGGTAGTTACTTTTTATCATATGACTACTACTTGTGAGATTTGAGAGAATATATATATTAATTTTCATGTGTATGATATTTACAAAGCCAAAAGTACACACTTTTAATATTACATCAGTTCTCATCTTTATGACACATAAGATCGAATAATAAAAATACATATATAAAGCAACTATTGAAGGCAATTGATAAGTTTCTTAAAAGGTATTTACTTGTAGATAACCCTTGAGAGGGATAATTAATTATTTTGATGATAAAGTACCGAGTAGACAACTACAAGGGGAAGACTTCATAGTTGACAACCACATTGTATTTCATTAGGGCATTAGCATATCTTTAGAAGAGTTCGCCTTTTATTTTGTAACCAATAATAATAATATCCTAACTATTTAGATAAGTCATTATACATAATGGAATGAACTAACATTAGAATCTAAGAATCTTATCTATAATCTAGTTTTATCATTTCAACTAGAGCAATAATTAAATCTTTTTTGGTTGACCAAATTGTCTATACAATCCATGTGAGATTGATATTTAGACAAGAATTCACTTTACTGCTTATATTACTCATGTACATGTAGAGTTAGATGAAAGATTATCACCCAACGAACTTTTAAAATATTATCTAATCTTAGATATTAGACATCATAACAAAGTCGCAACAAGTTTTTGACACCCCGACCAGAATTATTTAGTTTGGCTAGTGAATATTAGTTACATAACTATTCATAAAAAATGAAATTTCTATTTTTATTTAGATAACAATATCTTATTTTTGTGTTTCGATTTGTATTATTTCTTCTGTTACTTTTTTGCATCTTTTTGTTTAGTGATTTCTTTTTTTATAGCCACTTTTATGTGCAAAAACTTTAGGACTAAGATAATATCCTTAGACCTAGAGATTGAAGAATTAGAAGAGCAATCTTATGACAAAGAGATGTGAAAAAGTAGATGGAAGAAACTGATAGCAATAGAAATACCCAAAGAGGTGATGAGCAAGCTGTCCAATAGTCCAACTATCATCCCACCTTGGGAGACTGTTGGTAGACCACCATGATCGATAACTACTATGTGATTTAGATGTAATTAGTTGAAGCTAATTATTTTGAATTGAAGTTAAGTCTAATAGTGATGTTAATAATATCAGTGCAGTGGAAGGATATCAAAGGATCTAAATGGTCATGTCATAATATTCTTAGAGTTGTGTGATAGTTAAAATAAATGGAGTTAGTCTGGATATCATCAAGTTATGTCAATTCCATTTTTTTAAGAGATAAGACACGAAGTCAATTTTAGTACTTATCTTGAGGCAAGATTGAAAATTACGGAGAACTCGTGCAAGCTTTCCTCACAAAGTTGTTCCCGTTTCAAATCACCTTATAATTACAGAGTTAAATAAGCTATTTTTTCAAAATATACAATTTATTTTATTTGTGCATGTGACTAATTTTAAAAATATCAATTGCATCATGTAACATGCCATGTCGTTAAGCCATGGATGTGGGTCATGTTTGACACGACACGAGGCACGCTAAGTGCCAGCGCTACACTGCATGAGCCATGGTGAGCCTGACATGGTTGAATCGGGCTATACCTTATGCCATGCCTCATGTCGTTCCCATGATGCATGACCCATGTGACACATCTAGGTTACAAATAGGAAATACATGAGTTGTAACCAATCTCAATACCTTGACTTTATGTTCAAGTGGAGAAATACATGAGCCATATCCATTCTTAGTATTGCAATTTCATCTTATAGAAAGAAAAAGTAAAAAAAATATGATCATTCCTACTATCACGACTGTTGTTATAAAGATGAAATGTATAAGTCATAACTATTTCTAGTGACACAATAATCTAATATAAGAAAGAGACTATAGTCATAACTATTCTCCAATGCCATGATTTTGTGTCACATAAAAGCAAAGTAATAGCCGTGTTAATTCCCCAATGATATGACTTTCCACTTAAAAAACACATTTAGCCATTCAAGTTTAAAAGTCGAACTTAGAAAAAAAATAGAAAAAGGAGCTAATACAAGAATGAAGAGGCAAACAAGGCTAGTATTTTGGAGCAAAAATTTGGCTAGCTCTAGGGGAGAGTCACAAGCAAAAAGGTGATATAAGAAACAAGTAAAAACCCTAAGGGGGGAGCATGAATTTCAACTCCCACCTAGAGGCAGATCCTAGGATGAGAGTTAGGTTTAGGGTTTTCATTTCTAGATATTCTTAAGAGCTGCCAATTGGAACCTAAAATTCCACCAAATATATTTGAAATTATCTCATGTGATTTTTTTTCAAATATCAGACTAAATTAAAGGTATGATTGATTTATTTTAATTTGTGTGATAGATAAATAATTGATAAATTTTATATTTAGTTTGTGTTGTGATTTGATTTCTGGTAAATATGGTGGTTAATTATAATTGAAATTAGGATTTTACTATTGGTAGTATTATGTGTGTTATCATGGTTGATAGTGATAGATAAGTCATAAAGTACACTTAGACATAAATATAAGAAGTGAGTAACAACTCTTCTGATGGTAACAAATGAGAGACTTATATGTCAAAACCTAATATTGATGTAACTTTAATGGTGTTAGCATGACACTTATGATTCTAAATGCACAAACTCTCTTATAAGCCAATCCATTATGTATATCTTAGATAAAGTGACTCTCACTCGATGCATGGATTTTATAAATTATTTTCCTAAGGATTTTAACTTTTATGTAAGAATTACATATTGTTATCATGGATAGTGACATGTATGTCATAAGACATACATGAGTGATTGGGACTCATATGATGGTGATAGTCATGTGAGTTACTTTCTGTCATATGACTACTACTTATGAGATTTGAGGGATGTTGTATGTTAATTTTTATGAGTATGATACTTATGAAGTTGAAAGTTCAACTTTAATATCATATATCAGTTCTCTTTTTTATGACATATGAGATCAAAAAATAAGAACGCATATACAAAATAATCATCAATGACAAGTGATAAGTTGTCTAAAAGATATGGACATGTGGATAACCCTCAATATGAATAATTTATTATTTAGGTGTTAAAGAATTTAGTAGACAACTATGAGGGGATGAACTAATAGTTGTCTAGTTGATAACTACCTTATATGTCATTAGGGCACTAGGGTTTTCCCACCTCTCTCCCCCCGCCAGTCTCCAGAAGCTCATTCGTGGAGCTCCTAGAGCTCTAGTGAGCTCCAGCGAGCTTAACGTGGAGCTCGAGAATCTCTGTCGAGCACATTCTTGGAGCTCAAGCTCGAGGAGCTCCATGAAGAAGCTTGAAGTCAATAACTAACATTCACAACCCGGGCCTCTGATTTTAAAAAATCAACAACATGACAATGATTAACATTCTTAACGACGAGTATTGCCACGCTATTTCCAAATTAGTTTAGGCATTTTTTTGAAACAAGCCTTAAATTTTGAATTTTTTATTTTACATATATTATTTCAGTACAAAACTCTTTTTTTATGTCATAGCAATCAGGTACTATATTAGTACTAAAAAATAAGGCATCCTTCAATACCATAAATTTTTCATTACATATCCATTCCATGCATACTAAAGCAAAAACCATAATTGTTCTTCAGCATCGTAACTTTTAACTATAGAAAGTTACAGAGATTATTTATATTATCTTTCAAAACCATAACTCTTTGCTCCAAAAAAAAAAAGCCTCAAGTCACTACTATTCTCATCAACAACAAAAAAAATGCATCATTTTTATGTTAGCAAGCAAAAATAAATGGTAATTTTTAACTTGTAAATTTCAGTTCTTTATTTACAAAAATAAATCATATATCAATGTTGTTCTTTTAATTTATATAATCAGGGAGACAAGCTCCAATTAAATAAAAAAAAAAGCCTAATTAGCCCTAATAAACTGTGAGAGAAGCTGTGAGATAGGCATCTAGGGCAAAACAGTCTTCAAGTTATCAAAGATGCCCTTGGTCTTAAAGGTTTCCTCTGAATCAGAGCAGTGAAGAATCTGCAAAACAAGGTCTTGTGGCAATTCTCCAGTAGCCTGCAAATAAAATGAAACGAAAAAATGAATTTACCAACCAAAACAGAGGTCCAAGCAACCAACAGGCATGCCAAAGATCCCAAATACCTAAAAAGAAAACCCAACCTGGAAGTGTCTCATGTGAAGTATCGGTTCGCAACCCAGACCAGCTATCGGTTTTCCATTTCGGGCCTGCCATCGATACCTCTCTGCTTCGTATGCTGCAACAATGTGTTCTTCATCAACCAAGTGATTGCAAACTTTTAATAAGGAATCCAAAGAATTCATCTGCCATAGTACAAATTTCATCAAAATCTAATAAAAATAACTGAGACACAAGACATGTTTAATTGATGATAGCCATGTTTGTTTGCATCTTACCAAAACAAAATCAAAATCTCATTTTATTAAATTAATGATAGCCCTAATTTTCAATTTTCTTTTTCAAAATTCATGAGGTTTTATAATGAAGATGAAAATAAGGACCAGACACATTGTACAAGTCATCTGCTTTAGCACAGGGTATGTGAGCAGATAATATCTCACAGCCTTACCCCCACGGGTCAAAGAGACTACATAAGATGAGTCTCGAACTTAAACTTACTGCCCAATGAAGGAAAGTATTTATCATCATACCAAGATATTACCTCCAACAAATATATACAATACAAATACTTCTTAGGTGATTAACAATATTCTTGTCCAAACATATTTAACTTTATAATTCTTATGAGATTCAATATGTTGGCATTTATGAAAAACTATGAGCTTAAAATAACTTATCAAAATTCATCAATTTTTAAAATCAAAAGAACTCTGCTTATCTTTTCTCCCATCTTACTCATCTCCAACTTATTTTTCATCATACATTCAATTGTAAAAGTGTAAGGAAGCCTACTTGATCAACAGACCAATGCCTAGCTCTTTGGTCAAGTGTCTCTCAACATCACCACCAAGATGAATCAAAACCTTAAAACATATTCCTGATGTAATCAGGGTTTGCCATATAAATCTTATTTCTTCAAGTGATACAATTCTCATTAAAAATGTTGATACTAGAAATTTGTTCACTTTAAGCAATGTGCTATATAGTCCTAGTATGATAACTTGGCAAGGACTGCTACGATGCCACCCAGTCATAGTGATACAACATAAGCGATCCAATGTAGTTAGGATAAGATTTGGTTGAAGCTAAAATAATTCTCATATAAATTCAACTCATACATATTTTTATGAATGTCATAACATAAATTTTAATAGTTTGATTATTTTTACACATCCACCAACTTACTGATCTAAATATATTTTTCTTAATGTCAAGCATATATATGATCAACTCTTCATATATCAAAATTACATATGATATAATAATGAATTTTGACCTCTTATAGGTATGCACAGAATTCCCATTTTAATACAAGATTTAAAAGAGATTAATATCTTGATAATTTTACCCCAAAAACTCAAGGACTGTGTCTGATAAGTCTTAAACCTTACTATCATCGGATGAAAATATCTGCAATTATAATAAGATATAATCTCTAATAGTGCATGCAACATAAAGAGCTCTGAAGTGATCCATAATCTCAGTATTATTCTCGTCTAAATATATTTAATTTTAGAATTTTTATGAAATCCGATATATTAATATTTATGTAATCACATACAAATTTTATCCTCTACAAGTGTGATGCCTAAATATGTTGTAAGCTTCTTATTTGTAATTTTATTTTTATGTACTTTCTCACATCTTAACGTGTGTCTCAGCTATGATCATTGTATAAAATTATTTTTTATAACAATTTAATATTTTGGATCATAAAACAAGATTATAATTTTCTCATGAAATTTTTCTTTTAATCTTAGACATTCTTCTATTATGTGAGACTTTTGAAGTCAACTCTCATTTCATTTTATAGACTATAATACAATATGTTTTACATATTTTCTTTATTTTGTCAATCATTGTAATTATATAATTTAAATATCAAATATAATAATAACAATAAAAAAAATGAAAAGAAGATAGGTTCTAACCTTCATGTATGGACAAGAAGCACACCCACCATGAATTGAACACCCCTCCCCACTAGCAACTCCAGGGATAATTGGTAACATAAAGTTGTTGAGTTTAATTGATTGTTGATCTAAAAATGAGTTTGTTGATGCAGTGGTGGTAATGGAATCCGATGAAACTGGGAAGATGATTTCAACTTTTATGTTAGGTCTGCCAGGTGACATGGATTTTAGTAAATTAACAATGGTGGCAACGATGGAAGTGATCATTCCCGATTCCGTTCCCAACACGAATTGAAGATGATGATCACTGGCTTTTCGATCTAGAGCTTCTACCACTTTACGTTTTATAAAATCGAGAATGTTTTGAGTGGAGCCCACCACACCCATTCCTCTCTTCTGGGCCTCCATTGCCAGAGCAAACATTTCTCCTGGCACCTCTAGATGGGCAGTTAAGTAAGCATCACAGTATAAGTCATTGATCTTTTTCACAACTTCATGCCCAAAAAGATGATGCACAATGCATGCCCCTTCCTGCCAAAATAAGTATAATATAATCAGAATTCAAAACAGTAAGAAACAAGAAATGATCATAAATACTTAGAAACAATTAAAAAAAACAAACTTAGTGGATCATCCCATAATATAGTTGATTCCAACTATACAACATTATGAGTTATACAACATTATGAGTGTTGAGTTTTAGTTTATTTGTTATTTTATATTAATTTTTTTATTATTTGGGAATAACCAACTCATGAGCTGTCACAAGCCATATAGAGTCATGTATTAAAAATTGCAGCTTTTCATTTCAATAATATTTTAGTTTCTGTTTTCCCAATTTTCTCATCCCTCTATCAACTCTCTATCATTGGAAATCCCCACACAATAAAATATGATTGCTCTCTGAACTGATAGGCGATACTCCTCCAAGAAATAGTCCACTAGAACTCACACACAGCTACCATCATAATTATGTACTTTGGCTTAACACTGGATCACGATATAACTGGATTGTGGACATATATTGACTAAGTACCTTCTGTAATACAATTGGAATGTCCAAGTTATTTCTCCAAAATGAATCAGCTGATACGCCAAAAGACTCATCTAGAATAGATTAAGGACATATCAATTTAGTATATACTTTTAGATGATGATCATCAAATCTATCAACTCACATCTCCCTCTCATAAAGAGACTCACATATCATGTCAGTGAGATACTTACACTAAGCTTTTCTCATAGACAAATTGCCCTAGGAAAAGTATCAATATTCTTCTCAAAACTAATTGTGCCAATCTTATCTAACATTAATATATGAGCGATGTCAATTATTACTCCATATGAGTAAATAATAACCACTAGGCACTAGGTAGGAAAATGAGCTTACTACTATAATGTCTGAAGTTACATTCTCTTAAATCGAATCATTAAAAAAACTTATTCTCATAGAGCGTGACATTAATACTTGTAATAACTCTCCTAGACTCCAATAAATAATACTTAAGCCTCCTCACATCACTAGATACCTAATAAAGCATTCTTGATAGTACGTGCAACCATCTTCATTCTACTTGGAAATTAATTCTAAACAAAATAAATACATTTAAAAATCTTTGAACAAAATAAAATGTTTTTGGAATATACGAGCTAAAATCAAATATGACCTGAGATGCCATAACTATCTCATGTTCTCAACTAGATGTCAATTCTTTCTCTCAACTATTGAGAGGTGCCAAATGAGTCGGGCACAACCTGAGGCATAACACAATTCAACAGTGCCTGGCCCGACACAGCATGGTCCAAGCCCATGCCTCAGGCCAAGCCACCCCATAGCACAATTCATGTCATGTAGGGCTGGCATGAGTCGGGCCTTGTGCCGAACTAGGCATGCCCCATGTGTCTAGCTCGGTAACATGATAAATTGGCCTGGATGATCACCTGACGGAGTCCTCTTCGGAAGATCAATTAAAAAAAAAAAAAAATCAGTCATGTGGCCGATTGTATTTGCCTTTTCATAAGCTGGCCATCCATCATGCAACAAGTAATGGGGCATGGTCTGGCACAACCGTGCACTCGACCGTGCTACCATGCCGTGTTGGACGGGTGGACCGTGCCTTGAAAAAATAAGGCTTATCGAAATGGTACGACCCATTTGACACCTCTACAACTATCTCATTAAGTGCATGAATACCAATACAATATGTCAAATGAACAATCTAAAACTCATTAAAAAAATAAAAAAATTATTGAGAAATATATTTAAATGCATTATTACTTTTTAATATCTTAATTCTGCATCCTTATAGAATTTGCATTCTTTTATAAAATTTTATATAAAAAAAAATTGAGATATTTCTTTAAACACTGATAACCATAAAAATCAAATATAATCATCAATAAACATAATAATATATTTCAAACCATTATAAGTGATTGTCTTACAAGTCTCCAAATATTTGAGTTGATCAAATGGAAAGAGACATTCCTAGTATCCTCTTTATATGTCTTACAATCATTAGATGACATACCTCTAATGCTTAATGTTGGAATTTTCAGCTTCTCTAGTGATGGATATCTCAATCGAGATTGAATTAGTAGTAGATGAATAGTAAATAGACACCTAGAATGACTTATATAAATTGAGAAGAACAAATATAATGTCTCACTTAATCCCAAAAAAATTACTTGTTTGATCAAATGATACTACATAAAAATATCAAAATATGAAAAAATAATATCACCTTATTGCTTCATAAAATAACTAACATTAAATAAAATTTGATAAAATTCTAAAATTTAGAAAATAAGTATCACAATAAAATAATCAACATTTATAATGTCATGTTTGATGACCCATTAAATAATATCATTGACTACGACAATATCAAAAGATCTAAATTCTATAAAGAAATAAATATAATACAATTACTTATAGCAATGAGTATTACCCTTTAAATTCACTACCCAATAGTTTGAAGTAAGATAGTAAGCAGATAATAAAATAAATATAGACATACTTGATCTAGTGATACCCAAAGAACATAGCCTAGAATATTTCTCTTGAGAAAACATCACATTTATAGTGGATGCAATAATAGAAAACTCAACTTGAGTAAGTCTAGTGTTTACCATATAACTTCTGAACCTTGAAGAGTCTGTCATAATCTAAAGTGCAATGTTCAATACCTTTTATTAGAGGAGTCAAATGAATTATGCCATGCCGGCACAGTTCATTTTTTGGTGACCAGTCTAGTCACCAAGCAGTGTTAGGCACGACATGCTTGATTAATGCTAGTACAGTTGGGCCGAAACTGGGCACAATCGGGCCGGGCCATGCCAAGTTGTGTTGGGTCATGCCCGGAGGTTGTCAGTCAGGTCAATAGTTTATGATTTTAAATATTAATTTTATAAATTTAAATATTTAGTTATCCATTATAAATTACAATAAAATTTAACATAAATCATAATAAAAAAATTATTAACAAAATTTTAATAAAGAAAAATAACAAAAAAAAATTATCTTTCATCATCCAATCTAGCCAAAAAATAAAATAACACAAATATACAACATAACAATCGTCAATCATAATCAAACTCAATTCGAATGTCAATCAGTGTTAGTATGCAACTGATCACCACCACGTAAGTATTTGATTATATCACTAGCAATGATCTCAACATTCTCAAAATCTCATGAGTCATCATTTGTCGGCAACTCCTCGACTTTTATTCTAGCTCAATCTTAGATGTTCAATCTCATACTCCCCTAATTCTTCATACATGCAAATGCTTCAATGATATTTGAACATGCTCTCAAACTCTTATTCGAAATAACATAGACTAATAAAAAAAATAAAGCCTAATACTACATTCAATACCGGAGAAATCAGTATATCTTGTGTCATCTTAGACAACACGGGATAAGTAAACTCATATAATTTTTATCATTATAAAATATCAAGGTTCTTATTATCATTAAGTGATAGGATTGGACAATAATTGAGATCTAAATACCAATATAATTCGCTCATATTCAACCGCCTACTCATTATTTCTCTTTCATTAACTGAATGAAAAATTCATTATCTCCAAATATTATATTCATATTAGTACTCAGAGCCTAGCTACAACTACTATACATAGTGTCATAGTATATATATAACTCAGTCAAATTTTTATGAATGAATCATTTAAGTTGATGTTCTTAGTTCATGCACGTGAATATATATGTCAAAATATTTTCTATCTATTCTACCTTAATCCTAAGATCCATACAGGCAGGCAGACAATAAAAAAACAAACCTATGAACTAGTACTTTAAGTATTTGATTTCCATCTCAATAACTATGTCACTAAATATACTATTATTTCTAAATTTCTTAAATATTACACTAATATTGCATATGTACATGAGTGTAATACAAATCACAAGAGTGTAAACAGACGAACACATATTCGTTATGTCATAAAAAAATTTAGAAATTTCATAAATAAAATTCATGTATCCCAAATTTTGTCAATAATAATCAGATATCACATGTTTGTATCCAACATATAACTCAAATATTAGATAAGAATAATTACAATGACGTCTCACATTTATCTAGAATTTCTTTTTCTTTATATTTTTTCTAAAATATAACCAACCTTAATCCCTACTTATAATATCACATTAATAATGTGATACACGCATCTAACCTCAAGTCACTCTAATAAAATTTTGGAAGAGATAAAAGTGTATTCTACCTAAGAATTCATGTCAACAAATTAGTATATCATTCTTCTAATGAATTTATGTAAAAAAATACTACACCTTCTCACCAAGTCTCCTTGATACCATCTGATTTGTCAATACCAATACTACACCAATAATTCTCTCCTACAATTATGTCTGAGTCACATACAAAGTTGTATTGTTCACTATGAACTTATGGCTACATCATATTTGAAGTTTTCATTCCTAAAAAATCATACTATTACATATACTTCCAATATAATTAAGTCTTGATATGTCATCCCTCATTAGTATCGGGTCATAAACTAAACATCCTTTTCCAATTTCATCTAGAGTTGGAAGCCAATGATATATGAGAAACTTATTAGATGAATCACATGAGATTGAGTAAGATAGTTGATCAATGATTAATGCATAATTATTAATACATTTGTGATAATTGATTGATCAGAATATGATAATTGATAAGTATATTTAATTCTTGTCATTACAACAAGAAATTGAGACATAGTTATAGTGATGTATTCATATGGGATGTTTATGTATATGATAATATCAATCAACTATTAGCATATAGATTGATTAATCAAAATGATAAAACTCACTATGCGTCCTTGATATGATTATGTGAGAGAAATGAGGAAATAATATATGTATGGATAGATTTGTCTGTCCTGAGGAGATTAAGTGACAAGATTCTCAATATTTTGTACTTGTATTTATTAAAGAGTAATATACTATTAGTGAACAAATTCGTAGCAAGAAGACATTTCCAATTTCATTTGAAATTTATCTTAAGATAATTCAAATATTTATAATCACACCTAGATCGAGTGAATTTGTTCGTCAAACAACTACAATGACTTCTTTGTACAATGACAATGAGCAAGCTGAGATAGATACTTAAAGGTGTCAAAAAGATCAGGCAGTCTGGGCCAAGCCCGAAGCTCGGTATGGTTCAGACATGTCTGGCCTAGCACGGTACTGTTGTGTGTTCGGGCCCATGTCAGGTAAGCACTGGGCACAATTTGTGTCATGTCGTGCCGAGAGTTTTCGGCCCGTGTGCCATGCTAGGCACGACTAAGCGGGCTTGCCCGACCTAGGCTGACCTGTTTGACACCTATAGGGATACTTCTATAGGCAAGAGACTAGAAATGATTTATTCTTTTTCTGAGAAGTTGAGATAGTTAAAAGTGATGTTGCACGTTGTATTCTAATTTATGGCGGACATTTTAGGATTTAGAGACTATACAACAAACTATCAAATCTACCAAAATTATACGTTCCACATGAAAACCTACTAAACTAAATTGTCACACTTACTCAAAAGAAGTATTGTATACTTCTTTCCTTAGGGAGTACTAGCTCCAACCACAATATTTCTATCTCTATTACTCTCTCTTCACATCTGATATCACCTCACTACAAACACTTAGGTTATAAATTCAAAGTTCAATACTCATAAAGTAACATAGCACAAGTGATCATATCTTACTATTCTTTTTTCTTTTGTTAAGTATATAGACTTTGGTATTATTGTGGCATGTAGTTTACAATCATATTTTAATATTATTTGATTATTATGTCATTATTGATTAGACAACCTAACATATCAATTACTTCAATCTATTGGTTCATTATATAAGTATAATGTTTGTATGTTTCACATATTGAGTGTTATTGAGTTTATATTATTTCTTGACTTTTACGTGGTACCAAAGCAATACCTTCGAGCAAAATAAATACTATGGTTTGGAGGCTACAAACCTTATAGAAAGAAATGTGTGCATTGTACCTGCACAACATACACGAAAATGCATACTATAATGCACACACATGCTTCTGAAGAAAGGAGGGGTGCACAGTCAATGTCTGCCACCAATTGGAGTATTCACACACCAATTGTGTGCGATGAGACGATGATGCCCAATGTGTGTGATGGGGCAATGATGCTCACAGTGTGCAATGGGCCAACGATGCCCATTGTGTGCGAAAGGGCAATGATGTCCATTGTGTGCGACAGGGTGAGGATGCACATTGTCGATGCTGTTAGGGAGAAAGAAAGCATGGCATTGCATGATTGTCCACAGTGAAGCGCAAATGTGATCCATCCATGTTACATAAATTATCTTGAAGAAGGGCCTCAACATCCAAAAATTTCAAGCTAATAGTTTTGGAATTTGAAAAAATTGGGTTTTAGTCAAATTAGGGATTCAAGAAAATTCAAAATTAGAGTTTTCTTTACTTCTGATAAAAATTATTACTCACCCAAATTGCATTTTTATTTGATTATTATATTAAAATTGATGTGGGTACCCAACATTTAATTGCCCCAATCTATTGGTCCATTATATAAAGATAATATTTGTACATTATTTAAATTGAGTATTATTGAGAGTATGTTGTTTTTTGATTTAGACTTCCACATGATCAATGACATCATTATAAAAGCTAGTAGACATGAAATGTTAATGTTAGGTGTGTTCTTTTAACAACTATTCTTTTTATACAAGAATTTCATCATAATTTATTTTTTATCAGTTATTTTACTAAAGAACTAAATTAGAATATTATATTTTATCCTTGTGATATTTCTATGTAATATTAGTAGATTAAACAGATAACCTCTTTAGAGATGAAAAAAATAAATTATACATATTTTTCTCTACTTTGAGGAACCTCTCAAATGCTTGGTTACAATTGAATTATTGGTTGTACATTCTAAATTTAGATATCCATCATTAAATAAATTAAATATTACAAAGTCATACATCAAGGATATGACTTATATTAACTGGGAGATGTGTTTTTTTAAAAAATATACTATAAATTATTATCCAGCACATCACGTGAGTATTAGTAGGAACTCATTATATATAATTCAATCAAATATTTAAGTACCATACAGGATGATGACATATAATTACTTGAGATATTTAAAATTTTTTATCGATAATTAAACTAAATATAAATAATTAGTCATTTTCAAAGAAATATTTTAATTTTATCAATTTTTATGAAATCCTATCAATTAATAAAAATATATTTTAATTATAATACTAAAATATTAAGAGATAATAATATATTAGAATATATTCTATATAAATTATTTTATATATTTTTTAGAAGCATAAGGCGATTCATCAGATATTTTGTACTAATACTCAAATACAAAATAATATAACTAAAAGAAAAAACTAAAGTTTAATTGAGATAATCATTTCACTTCTACCACATAGAAATATTCATTCCTATTTTTATAGAGAAGTAGTATTAACCATAAATTTTTTAATCAATCAAATATTATCTTATGTCCTTTCAAGTCATATCACATAAAAAAATTTATATCCATGAGAAAAAGCTTTTCACTTTCTACCTAAGATTCTTGGTTGTACAGATTTTATTTATGATCTTGTCTATGATAAAAAAAAGATTTTTGCTTGTTATTTTTTATTAGGTACTCTTGTACTCAAAAAAATACATGTGCTACTCACCTAAAATCAGAAGTATCATTACAAGTATGAATGTGATATTATTTAAGAATATCATTTTTCAAAGAATTGATCCAAAGAAATATACATTAGAATATCATCATGATAAGATCAATTTCTTGTTTAGTTGTTATCTCTCATAGAGTGACAATTAGTTTGGCAGAGAGTAGCATGATATCTTATAGTACCTCATCATACCAGAAATCCAGAATTATATTGAGGCCCCAAGTGATATTAGTCACAAGAAGTCGAATGTGAGTGTGATATTGGACGCGAGATATAAGTCTTCATAGGAGAGAGAAACAAAAACTAAGATTTGATAATCCCAAGTCCTAGCTTAAATAGTACAATAACGGGGATTCCACTGCCCAGACAGTAGCTAAAAAAATTTTTGGAATAAAACATAACCCATCCAAGTGATTCAACCCGCTTCATTTATTAATACTAAGAAACTATTAAATTAAATATATATTTTTCTATTTCTATTTTTTGCTAATGCTATTTTTTTTCTACAAAACAATTCTTTCGTCTCTCTCTCTCTCTCTCTCTCTCTCTCTCTCTCTCCTCCGTGTGATTTTTCTGGTTGCTTCTCATAAACTATAATAACATTTTGATTATAATCTATAAACACATAAGCATTTTTCTGGTAGATGTAGCTAGTCATTCTGAATGACTAATGAACCACATTATTTTATATATTTCTATCATGATTTTGGATTATGATTTGATACACACACACATATATATATATATGATTGTGGATATATTATTTATTGTTTTCTTTTTCTTCTAAACCTGTAAAATTACAGTTAGTTGGAAGCAAAATTCCTAACACTATAAAAGAATCTTTATAATCTTCAACAATCCCTTAGGGCATGATTTAGCAGGTTCTTTATAATACTTACTACTTTTGGTTTTAAAAATATATATATCAAACTATGCTTGTTTCGATAGAAATAAATCATAAGGACAATATGTGATCTTGATAGCATATGTTAATGATATTCTTATTACATAAAATAATAAATTGAATATATTTTAAATAAAATTATTCTTGCGAACCATTTTCCTGATAATGAATTTGATATGTCACAAGTGCTTACTAGGAAATGAGGTTGTCAATTTAAGAGGTATGATTTTTCTTTCCCATATTAAATATGCTTTAGATATTTTATGTGATCTTGGTAGGATTGGATGCGCACCGATCGACTCACCACTTGGCCGAAGCATAGACTTGTCTAAAAATACTAATAATTCAATTGATTATTCCAAATAAAAAAAAATCATAGAAAAGTATAATTATCAAATAATGATGAAATCAAATATTACTTATTATGATGGTATACTTAGTTATTTTATAAATTTACATGGATATAATTCTTTAAATCTTCATATATGAGAAGAAAATTCTAGGATTTGAAATTTTGTTTAAAGATCACATACATATTCGAGTATACTTAGTTATTTTATTAATATTACTCAAATTCTAACTATGCACTCATGATCCCAAAGAGGAGATTCATCATTAGATTTTATACTTTTTTTAGAAAAAATGTTATCTTATAAAAAAATAAACATACCATTATTTATAGATCAAGTAAAGATACAAAATACTATACTATAATGTTAATTATTTATAAGTTTTATTGGATCAGTTACTTAGTGGACAATTCAAGCCGATTAGCCTAGATGCTTATGATATTTTATTATGATAACTAAACAACTCAACATATTATTGTCAATCCAATATTTTATGAGGAAATAAAATATTTCAAAATTGACTATCATTTTATACAAGAGACAAATCAAGAAGATTTTATTATCTACGTGCAACTATCTTCTTCTCCAAGCTGACAGTTGAGTGTTTGTGATATACATGTACCAACTTGAATGAAGAATTTTAAAATTTAGTTTTTATTTATGTTACATTTTATCTTGTTTCTCTTTATTTTATTTGTATGAGAGCACTAGACCAAGGATATCCCTTGATGCAATAACAAATATCTTTATCCAAGAATAGTAAGACTTAAGTTTGAGACTTATTAAACAAAATTTCTCTGATTTTAAAGATTTAATTATTAAAATATTAATCATTTAGACCCCAAGATAAGTGGGAGCCTAGTTCACTAAGTATGACCTCCATTAGCACCAGACATATGAGCTTCTTCAACTTGAGTATATAATTATTGTGTTACTTTTTCAAAATTAATGAAAAGTAGTATCATTTTCTCCCTTTCTCCTCTCGGTCTCTATTCACAACAAACGAGACGGCATGAACTAAACTAAAAAAGGATAGTGCTAATGCATCCTCTCGCTCCCAGTAGTTTTTCAGCTGAGTTCTGCTATCAAAATTCAGCAAACCTTAACAGAAAAAATATCTTCTCAGAAAGCATAATGAAAAAAATGGATCCATACATTCCAGTGATACTTAAAATCATGTCTTATCAAAGGATCCAAGAAAATACACCATATCATTGGACCCCTCGTGTGTCGAGTTTGAAACAACCAGAAACTAGTTCTTAGACAACTATTTACCTTAGTGAATATCAAGGCTTTCAAAATTTATATATTATCAATTTTACTATTCAATATTTAATTGCAACTAAGAATCTCATATCAATATCACAATAATGGCCACCATGAAATAAAGTCCTCATGTGGTGCATCATGAGCAGAGAGGCCTTGTGACATGTGAGTGATATGCTGCAACTGGAGACTATTGCATTGAGTAACTATAGCAAGGTGCCTTGAACTTCACTCCTAAATGGCCACCATCAACTAGGAATCTCACAAGCATAAGTTACTTCATCTAATCCATCAGAACAATTTCAGTTCCTTGTTTTTACTCTATAAAACTTTGAAAGTAAATGCTTATTTTTTATAATAATGGCTTGCGATTGTGGAAGAGCTTGAAATAGTTACTTCATCAATAGGATAGAAATTTTGAATAATTTCAATCATCACTATCACTAATATTTTTTTCATATTGCCTCGTACAGAGAACATCAAAAATTAGACACTAAAAAAAATTCCTTTTGAATTTTAGGGAACCAAAAAGAAACTCCAATCTTTTTTCCCCCTTAAAATTGTTCCCCACGACACTAAATTTTCTTCACATTGATGAGTTGCACCAACACCTCCTCATAGTGGGCGAGGATATTTTTCACTTTTTCAAGCAACCTTAAAACTACCATTTTGGAATATATTGTTGATATTAAGAAAAAGATGGCTCACTAGGATATTTCATCATTCATGAAATGATAGTTTATGCTTCTCAAAAGAGATTGTGCCACAATAAAAACAAGAACTAGAGATTATGAAACTCCTTGTCAAAGCCCTCGACTGGATTTTAAGAAACCAAATTCATCTCCACTAGCCATTGATGAAAATTGTGATTCATATTTGGGAACTAGATAGATCCAAACTGCTTAGATACAACAAAAAACAAATATCAATACACTCAAATATATGCCTTCTTCATGTCCAGCTCAATGACAACTTTGCCAACTCAAATTTTTTATTAATATAGTGCACAAGCTCTATTGTTAATAAAATGTTCTTGAATTATATTCTATAATTATATCCCAACAATTTGGTCATGGGAGATGATATTAGTTATTAGTACTTAAAATCTATACATATCAAAATAACTATGCAAATAAATGAATAAAAGAGTGTCTTACACTTTCAACTTTTTGGAAATGTCACTGAGATGCTTCCTTTTGCTCATGAGATATATATAGAGTTATCAAATGGGTTGGGCCGGACCATTTTTTGGTGGCTCAATTGGCCATCGAGCTGGCCCGGCTCGTATCTAGTTCGGGCCAAGTCATACCAGGTCATGCCATTTTGGCCCGTTCAGAATTGGGTCATCCCAAACTTTAAAAATATTTTAAAATTTAAATTTTATTATTAAATTAATTAATTAAATTATTACAATAAAAAAATAAAATTACTTTCATAAGCAATAACTAACAAATAAAAATACGTACAAATTATAAAATAACAAAGTAAGATTAAATCATTAAAAGATAAAAATTAATACATCAAAAATAAATTCATAAACATAAAACATTAATTCGTAAGTATTTAAATAAATAAAGTACAAAATAATAATAAAAATAACAAGCTCAAATGACACGAATAAATAAACAAAAATAATCCAAAAATAATCAATCTTATCAGAATATGGCGATATTACAAGTGGTAGCTAATAAGCAGTATAGGAGGCTTAATCTCAGTATTCAATCATCATCAAATTCTAATAAATCGTTATTAGCAACCAACTCCGCCGTAGTTGCAGAACAATACTAGATGCTTAAACACGAATCCTTTCAATCTTACATGCATACTTATGCCTTAAATAATGTCTGATTATAATCTCAATCTCCTATCTAAAATCATATTCACTACAACTGAAAAAATAGACTTCAATGTTATGCTCAATACTAGAAAAGTCAGTAGATCTTATGTTATCTTAGACAACACAAGATAAATGAACTCATATAATTTTCAAGATTATAAAATATCAAAGTTCTTGTTATCGGTATGTGATAGGAATGAGCAGTAATCAATATCTAAATACCAAGAGAACTCACTCCAATTTGACAGTCCACTATGTCATTTCCCCCTCACTAAATAAATGGAGAAATCATCATCTTCAAATATGATATTCATGTCCGTACTCGGAGTCTGACTACTACTATCACCATACCTAGTATCATAATATGTAGATAACTCAGTCAACTTCTAGTAAATGAATCTTTTAGGTTTGTGTTCCTAGTTAATGCATGAGGATATATATGTCAAAATATTCCCTACCCCTTCCACCTTAACCATATGGTCAATGCAAGCAGTCAGACAATAAAAAAATAAAATGATTGACCAGTACTTTAAGTATTTAATTTTTATCTCAACAACTACATCACTAAGTATTAGGTTATCTCAAAACTTCTTAAACATGCTATTAATATTGCATATGTACCTGAATACAATATAAGTGATGAGAAAATAAATTGACGAACATGTATTCATTGTATCATAAAAAATCTTCCGAAATTTCATAAATGAAATTCTTGTAGCTTAATCAATATCATCAATATTAAATTCATCAATCTTATTATTAACATAGTCGAATATCACATGTTCGTATCCAACATATAACTCTAACATCAAGTATGTATAATTTTAACAGCATCTCACATCCTATTAGAATTTTTTCTTATTTAAACCCGCAGACAAACAAAGGCTACCAAACTCCTATTGTCTGTGAGACATACAAAAAAAAAATTTAGTGAGTTAATTATATTTTCTAAAATATGCGAAATAACCTTCATCCTCATTTGTACTACGAGATAAATGATATGATACATGCATCTAAAATGAAAAATCTCTCATAATGATTCATTTCTAATAGTCCTAATAAATATGTTAATGGCTACTCCATTATTTGATGCACTATTGAATATAATACTATATATTTTATTTTAAATATTATATTCTCTAAAGATTCTCATCATATACTTATAAATGATCGGACTATCATGAGTATAAAAAATCTCTGAGAATACTAATATATTTTTATTTAGTATTAATTTAGAATTTACATAATAAACGGTGAGGCATGTATAATATACATCATCTCGACTAGTCCAAATATCAGACATCATGGACATTAATCCACTATATTTCTTAAATTAATTAATTATTATTTCTTTTTTAAAAGTTATAATATTTTAATATATCATTCCTAGATGTGAATCTAAGAATCCTACGATATGTATGCTAAAAATAAGTCTACATGATACTAACTATTAAGACTGAATTGGATTATGCCTTCACTTTCTAACTAGTTATGGTATATAAAGGAGACCACTATTGAGACTGAATTGGATCTAACATCAAAGAGCTCACCACTGAGTTGAGTTTACCTAGGATCTATTACACAATATTTTTTGGTACATTATTCGACAAGTTCCTTAATGTGCTTAGTCCTACATTTACTCTTATAGGTTAATATATTTTTTATAATATTAGCATTGTGCTAATTTTTTATTGGCACCTCTAACATTTTTATATTGTATAATATTAAAGTGTATACAAACTATTAATTTTATTTTAGTTTTTTATTTTTTAGATGTTTGAATCAAAGTAACAAGAGAAAATAAAATTTTGATATTCTCAAACTTTTTCGTATGGTTATCATTATATATATTAAAATTTTTTATGTTTACGCTTAAATTAATTTCATTATCATTATTAAAATTACTATTTATCATTTTAATTTTTTATTAGTTTATTAATTATATTGTCAATTTTTTTTAAATTAAAAATTCATTTATATGAATTAAACTAAAAATTTTAACTAAAATTAAAATAAAAAAACTAAACTAAACAAAATTTAAAAATTAATATCCATAATGCGTAAAATCATGTTTTCTTTATTATATACACACCACAATCAATAGTCCATACTCAACAGACGAGTCTCAAAAATTGAAACAGAAAGGAGAATCAAAGAAAGTTAAAGAGAAAAGAGAGCCGAGAGGAGACATAGAGATAATACGAGAGATAGAGAGATAAGATAAAAATTAAAAATAAAAGGGAGTAATATATAAATTTAAAAAATGTAATTTAAAAAAATCATTTTTTATATCTTTTTGAATTCTTTATGTATTTTTAAGGGACAAAATCATGACAACCATTAGATTTTTGGCTTAGCCGCTGGAGCTGAATCCAACAGCTTAAAATGCATGTTTTTATTTTTTATTTTTTTTGACCGTTGGGTCGGTTTGACCGTCGAACCGACCCAACAGTCATAGTTCCAAAAGCTTCAGCTTTTAAAATCTTTAAATCAGAACATTAAGTTAGAAGTATAAATTTGGACCAGGGGGCTCGAGCTCAACTCGAGGCACGGCCCAGTACCAAGCACCCATGAGCACGATATCTTGGCACGAGCCAAGATATGCCCAGACCCGTTCCCATGCCCCCGACCCAAAACTGAGACCCAACGGATCCAAAATTTCAATCGGGCATGAACCCAATTCGTGATCTTTTTCGACCCAAGTCCGAGGCTCGAGCCCTCCGCCCTCCACTCCATTCCAGAAGCTTTGGCTTCTGGAATGGACCATTCGGGTCGAACTGACCCAATAGTAAAAAAAAAAATCAATCTAAGACGTTAGATTTAACCTCCAGCGACTATAAGGCATAATCTGAAGGCACCAAGGATTCTGTGCATTTTTTAATTATAAAAAATTTATAAAAATAAAAAAAATACTTTTTTTATATAAAAAAATTTTCTTTATTTATAAAATCTCCTCCCTCATTCTAAGATTTATGTTTTCAAAACATAAATCTCTTGCTCTTTTCTCTCTCTCTCTCTCTCTTATTTTCTCTCTCATGATTTTGACATTTCACATTTTGAGACTCGACTTTGATGTGAATTTTTGTGCGCGTGCGGTGAATACATAAAAAAACTAAAATCTACACATTACAGTTTATGGATATTTTTTTTATTTATTAGTTTTTAAATTTTAAAGTTTTTAAATTTAAATCTAAAAAAAATCTTCTACTTCTAACTTCTTCTCTCTAAGTCTAGTCTCTCTTTCTCTCTCATCTAAAAATAAAAAAATAAACAAATATTAATTTTAAAAACAAAAATAAAATTAATTATAATTTAGATAACAAAAATTCTACGAAAAGATTCGAGATTGCCGAATCTTTGGTTTCTCGAGTCGTCTCAACCCAAACATCTAAAAACAAAAAATTAGAAAAACTTCAATAGTTTAGATTCACTTTAATATAATAAATTTAAAATATATTAGTGATGCTATAAAAATCGACATAGTATAAATATTATAAAAAAAATATTAACAAGTTGGTGTAGGACTGGGCACCTTAAGAGCATGCCAAAGTATGCACCAAAAAATAATATATTAGATCCTAAACAAACCCAACTTAGCAATGAATTTTTTAAGGTTAGATCTAGTTCAGTCTCAAAGTTTACCCACTTCATATACAACAACGACTTGGCAAGGAAAAGCATAACCAAACTGATTACCAGAATGAATCTTCCGATTAAATTTTCTGAAAATCTAAGGATAGTCAGTATCATGTAGACATATTTTCAGCCTGCATATCGTAGGATTCCTAAGTCCATATCTAGAAATGACATACAAAATATTATAAGTTAAAAAAATAAATAATAATTAATGAATTTAGGAAATATAACAGAATGATATTCGTGACATCCAATATCTGGACTAATCACAATAAGCATCTTATGCATGTCTCATCGCCCACTATGTAGCTTCTAAATAGATATTAAATAAAAAAATTTTAGAATTATCTGAGATTCTATATCCTCATAATAGCCCCATAATTTTTGAGTACATAATAAAAATTTTTAGAGAATATAAAATTTAAAATAAAATTTTTAATATCACATTCGATAATAAATCTAATAATAGAATAATAATTAACATGTTTATTAAGAGTATTAGAGATAGACCATCCGACAAAATTTTCCAAGTTAGATCCATAAGTCATGTCATTAACTCGATAGTACAAGTGGGAATGAAAGTGTGTGTCTCGCTTTAGAAAAAATACATAACTCACTAAAAAATATTCACACACCTCACAGATAATAAAAATTCAGTAGTCTCTATTTGTCTGTGAATCTTAAAAAAAAGAAATTTTTTTAAAGAATTACATATATCTAATATCAACGTCATATTTTAGATACAAATACGTAATATTCGACTACGTTAAAAGTAAGAATGACAAACTAATTATTGACAACACTGATTGGGCTACAAAAATTTATTTATAAAATTTCTGATGATTTTTTATGACACGACGAACATGTGTTCATCAGTTAATACTCCAACGCCTTACATTGCACTCAAATACATATGTAGCAATAATAATATATTTAAAAAGTATCGAGATAACCCAACACTTAGAGAAATAATTCTAGATGAAAATCAAGTACTTAAAGTACTGGTTCACCATTTCATCTCTTTATTGGCTGACTGCCTATATGAACACTGGGTTAAGATAGGAGTAAAGAATGTTTTGACATATATTTATTTATGCATGAACCTAGAAGACTCATTTGAAGGATTCATTCACGAGAAATTGACTGAACTCTTTACATACTACGATACTAGGTAGTGATACTAAGAGTACGGACATGAATATCAAATTCAGAAATAATAACTTTTTCATTTAGTTAGGGAGGAGAAAATGACGAGGAAGACCGTCGAATAAGAACGAGCTGTCTCGGTACTTAGATACTAATTACTGCTTAATCCTATCACATTCTAAAATTAAAAATTTTGATATATTATAGTGATAGAAATCATACAAGTCCACCTTTCCAATGCTAACTAAGATGACATGGAATCTACTGACTCCTTCGGAGTCGAGCATAATATCAGAATTTGCTTTTTCTATTACAGTGAATATTATTTAGATAGAAGATCGAGATTACGTCCATATATTATTGAGACTTTAGCATGCATGAAGGATTGAGAGAATTTGAACTTTAGTATTCAGAATCATGCTGGGACCGCAACAAAAGCGAAAGAATTGATTAATATTGATGATCCATGTAATATTGATATTGAGGATGCTATAATGACTGATGACGTTGACAATTGACCATTGACATTGAGATACTGATGTCTGATATTTGATTTCGATTTACTCATTTAAATTATGTTTGTTTTTATTTATTTTTTGTTTATTATATTACTTTGAGTTTATGCTTTTGCGGATTGATACTTGAAAGTTGAAACTTGAATATTTATTTTTTATAAATTTTTATTTTACATTAATTTTAATTTTTATTCATATTTAAGTTTTAATATTTTATTAATTCATATACTTACAGTTACAATAATACACATTTAGTTTTAATATTTAAGTTATTTATTATAATAAATAAGCTTGATAATTTATTAAATTTAATAAAATAAAAATTTAAACTTTAATTATTTATTTATTTATAGTTAACAATTAACATTAACTAATTACTAAAAACAATTATAAAAACTTTTAACGAATTAAAAATATATAAAAATAAACTATTCTAAATAAAAAAATTTAAATGTATTAAAAATAAAAAACATGATCTTGCGGGCCAAAATTAACATGAGTTCGAAAATTGTAGGCGGACTCGCCCGAATACTGGCCCAAGATCTGGCCATCCGAGGCCTGGGGGTGAGGCACAGTTCGAGTTGTGCAAATCAACCATGCCTTCGGGCCAGGGCACCAAACCATGCATGACCCAGCACGAGGTTCGGGTTACCTCAGCATGGTTCTGGACCGTGCAGTGCTAGGCTAGCCACAAATAATTTTGGTCATGCCTCGGGCCAGGCTCGGGCTGCCTTGCCCGTTTGACACCTCTAAATATATGAGGTGGGTATTAAAGACCATATTAGATATTTCAATAACTTTTTTACTTTGTTTATTAGTTATCCTAAAAAAATAAATTTTAAATTCTTGAATTTTCATGTTGTCTTCATAGTTTCCCTACTCATCAGGACTGAAATTAATATATATCTTTTTGATTTATCAAGAATGCACAAAAAATTGAGTTTCAATGTCATTCTTTAAGCCACTTTATCAAGGAGCTTTTTCTTTGAAAATTTCCTTCTTTTAAGAGAGCTTCAATGCTAAACATTTTTAACTTTAACATGTTTTTTTTTTTGACAATGCCCAAGTCCTTTTTCGAGTTCCATACTTTTTCAAAGAAGAGATGCCATTTTTTAATATTTTAGAACAAATCATCAACGATAAATTGATTTTATATTTTCAAGTATACTGTGAGACTATTTGAATGGATGAAGAAAAAAGAACCAGAACGCGTGAAGAACCGAGTTAGAATTTATAACAATAAAGAATTGATAGTGAACATAATTTTAACCAAATTGATTGAAAAAACAAGATACACAGTCAATCACAAACAATTAGAATAAAATTCTATTAATGATGACATGTTTAAGTACATTGTAGAAATTTTTAAACCATAAACTTTAATGAAAATTTTCATAGAAAACTTAATGACAATTATGAATGTACAACAAGAATATATAGTCATGAATTGAATTGTAGCAGCTCACTTGTTGGGTGTTTCCATCTATAAAATATAAAATAAAAAAAAATAAACTAAAACAATAATGCTATCCATCAAGCTAAAGTGTAAAAATCAAAGATACTCAACTTGAAGGAAAAAAGAAAGAAAGTTAAGACCTCTTCAAAATCTTCATTAAAATATCTATTGTTGATCTGCTATAGGAAGACAATATTTTCCTTAATTTTCTTACTAAGAATGAAACAATTTATTTCTGTGTATTTCATCCATAATCTTCTTACCGTAGGAAGATTATATTATCCTTAATCTTCATTAATATATTGGATAAAGGTGACAAGTGGACCGGGCGGCCCGAGCACAGCAAGAGGCATGACCCGACTGAGAAGTGTCTGGCCTAGCACAACATGGCACAGAACCATGCCCAAACCTGCGTCATGATGACCTAAGGCACAGCTCGGGTAGTGCTGGGCTAGAGGTATTAGGCCTCACACCAAGCCAGGCATGACCCATGTGCATGGCCCATTGGCATGGTCCACCGGCACATGTATCATGGCCTAGGATTGTGGACCGAGAAGCAAGCTAAGAGTGTGGTCCAATTGGTCCATGCCCACACAGCCCAGCCAATTAAAAAAAACATTAAAAAAATAAAAAAGCCCAACCCATCATGCTTAGTACACATGATAGGTTTTTTTAATAGTCCGTCACATAGTTAACTGAGTGCATCCGCATGGCATGACAAAGACGCACACGAACATGCCCCTCCAGATCGAGGACCTAGTCTCGACCCACCCCGATAGTCTTTTTGACTATCAGACTCCATTCAAAAGCTTTGACTTCAAGGGTTGGGCTTCAAATGACTAACCAACTCAAAAAAAAAAATTATAAGAAAATCCAGGCCATTGGATTATTTTCCAATGGACAAGGCAGAAAATCCCAATGACTGTCATATTTATGCCCTTTTAATTAAAAAAAATAAAAAAATGTAAAATATATATATTTTTTAAATTAAAAAAAATATATAAATCAATTTAAAGAGTTGAGTTTTTCATTCTTCTAACTCTCTGCTCCCCCCCCCCCCCCCCTCTCTCTCTTTCTCTCTAAAGCTAAAGATTTTAAAAATCTTTTATAAAGCATGTGAAGTGGAGATTCGGTGGCTATTTGTATTCAATTTCATTACCTAACCTACAAGATGCGAACTACGACTTTTTCACCCACATACACTCTCTCTCCTCTTCATAAACCAAATATTATTTTTTATTTAATTTTTTTTAATATAATTTGATTATTAACTTATAACATAAACTAAAAAATAATAAGCTAATAGTGAATTTAATAATAATAAAATTAATATTGATGAATATATAGATAATATTAATAATGATAACCTTACGAAAAAATCTAATATCAAAATCATATTTTTTCTCATGACCTCGACTCAAACTCAAATATCTAAAAAAATAAAAAAAAAACTAATAGATCCGTAGTTTAAACTCATTTTAACTTGATACAAAATAAAAATATTAAAAATATCAATAAAGAATCGATACAATATAAATATTATAAAAAATATATATACATATAAGAATACGTGTGAGATTAGACACATAAAGAATATGGTGATTATTGTACTAAAAAATTTAATATATTAATTATTAAACAAACTTAACTAAGTAATAAAATCTTTGAGATTGGATTTAGTATAATTTCTATGTTAGAAAGAGAAAACATGTCCAAAATAATCACCAAAATAGATCTTCCATTTAGATTTTTTAAAGTATTCTAAGATAATCAGTATCATACAGGCTTACTTTCAGCCTGCATATCATAGCATTCCTAAATCCACATATAAAAATAAAATACTAAAGTATTATAAGTTAGGAAAATAAATAATATTTAATAAATTTTGGGAATGCCTAGAAGTATCAAATGGGTCGAGCCGGCCCAGCCAGACACGGCACGGTAATGACTTGTGCCTGTGCCCATGTTGGGGCTATTCACGGCACAGCTCGTGTCATGTCATGTCATGTCAAGGCCAACTAGGCCTCGTGACGTGCTAGGCACATCCAGGTACCAAAGCCTGTGGGCACGATTACTCGGCACAAGCCGAGAAACAACCCAAGCCCCGAACGGACCCAAAAATTCCATTGAAGCGTCGGGCCCCAATCCAGGCCCATAATTTTTTTGACCAAATTCCGAGTCTACCCCCCCTCCCCCCAACGGTAAAATTTTAAAAAAATAAATAAATAAAATTTATAAATTTGAATGTGAGCTATTGGATTTCATCTCCAATGGCTATGGAGCAAAATCCGACTGCCCAGATAATATTTAAAAATATTATCTAGGCCATCGGATTTTAAAAAATATTTAAAAAATCAAAAAAAAACTTTTTTAAAAAAATATTTTTTACTAATCTATAATCCCCCCTTTCTCTCTAATATTTATGTTTTTCAAAATATAAATTTCTCAAATCTCAATTTTCTTTCTCTCGCTATCTCTCTCCTAAATTTTTCTCTCTCAAGATTTCATCACTTTTTAGGACTTGCAACTTGTGTTCAACTTTGGTTGGTGTTTAGATTGAATTTTAAATTTATGGTGCATGTGTTTTATAGGTATTTCATTTTTTTATATAGTTAACTGTTAAATTAATTTTAAAAAATATTAATAATTACTATTTAGTAGTCTTTCACTTTTTCTCTCCCTACTCAACCCTCTTGCCTAAAAAAATGATAAATACTAATTTAAATAATAAAAATAAAATTAATTTAAATATAAAAAATAAAAATCTTGTGCAAATGTCCGAGGTTATTAAAACTTAGGTTTCTCCAAACATCTAAAAAAATAAAAAATTAAAAAGACTTACAGTAGTTTGGACTCACTTTAATATAATAAAATAAAAAAATTATTAGAAATGTTGAAGAAGAATAGGCACAGTGCAAATATTATAAAAAAATTTTAACTAGTAAGAATACGTGTGAGACTAGGCATCTTAAGAGGCATGCAAAAATATGCACCAAAAAATATGGTACATTAAATCCTAGGCAAACCCTACTCAACAGTAATTTTTTTGAGGCTGAATCTAGTTTAGTCTCAAAATTTACCCTATTCATATACCATAGTGAGTTGGGAAGGAATGGAATGGCCTAACTGATCACTACAATTGGTCTTCCGATTAGATTTTCGGAGGATCTAAGGATAGTGAATATCATGTAAACATATTTTTAGCTTGCATATCATAGGATTCCTACGTTTACATCTAGGAACGACATACTAAAATATTATAAGTCAAAAAAATAATTATAATTAATAAATTTAAGACATATAATAGAGTGATGTCTATGACATCCGATATCCAAACTAGTCATGATGATGCATTTTATGCATGCCTTACCACCCACTATATAGATTCAAAAGGGATCTAAATAAAAAAATTTTAGAATTCTCTTAGATTCTTCATCCTAGTAATGGCTCGACCATTTTTGATTACATGATAAATATTTTTAGAGTATATAATTAAAAATAAAATTTTTAGTATCACATTTAATAATACAGCTAATAATAGAGTAGTGATTAATATATTTATTATGAATATTAGAGATAGACCATTAGAAAAAAATTTTCACGTTATATACATGTGTCACGTGATTAATATGATTGTACAAGCAAGAATGAATGTGTGTTCCCCTGCTTTAAAAGACATACGTAACTCACTAAAATACATCTGCACACCTCACAGATAACAAGAGTTCGATAGTCTATCTGTCTGTGAATTTTAAGAAGAATAAATTATAATCAGATGTGAGATACGGTAGAAATACACTTACCTGATATTGGAATCATGTGTTGGATACGAACAAGTAATATTTAATTACATCAATAGTAAGAGTGATGAACTTATTATTGACAACACTGACTAAGCTACAAGAATTTCATTTATAAAATTTTTAAAGATTTTTTATGATACGAGAAACATGTGTTCGTCAGTTTATACTCACACGACTTGCATTGCACTTAGGTGCTTATGCAATATTAGTAACATGATTAGAAAATATCAAGCTGACCTGACACTTAGCCATATGATTGTAGAAATGAAAACCAAGTACTTAAAATACTAGTCTATCATTACATCTCTTTATTGTCTGGTTACATACATGGACCATAAGATTAAGATGGAAGGGATAGATAACACCCTAACTTATATTTTCTCATGCATAAACCTAGAAGAACCACCTAAAGGATTCATTCACGAGAAGTTGACTGAGCTTTTCACATACTACGATACTAGGTATGGTGATAATAGTAATGAGGCTCCGAGTAAAGACATATCATATTCGGAGATGATGACTTTTCCATCCAGATAGCGAGAGAGAAACGATAAGATGAATCATCGAATAGGAGCAAATTTTCTCAATACTTAGATACTAATTATTGATCAATCCTATTATATTCAAATATTAAAAATCTTGATATATCACAGTGATAAAATCATACGAGTTCACCTTTTCCATGTTATCTAATATGACACGGGATTTACTGATTCCTCCAGTATCGAGCATAACATCAGAGTCTATTTTTTTGTTGCAGTGAATGTAATCTCGAGTAGGAGATCGAGATTATATCCACATATTGTTGAAATTTTAGCATGCATGAAGGATTGGGAGGATTCGAGCTTGAATATCTAGTATCATATTAGGACTGCTTAGAGGTGTCAAACGGGCCAGGCCGGGCCGGCCCGTTTTAAACCAGCACGATCGTGCTATCGTGCAGAGCCGGGCACAACATGGTTTAAATATAGGCGGGCCCGGCAGGGCCCGTCGGCACGGCAGGCCGTGCCGTGCCGGGCCGGGCCCGCTCGGGCCAGGGCTGGCCATACAGGCCAAGGCAGAGCCGCAGAGGCTGACCCGAGCGGCCGAGCCCGAGTCCTGAGAGAGACTGAGAGTGAGAGAGAGGCAGGGGCAGGCCGGAGGCCGCACGGACAGGGCCGACATGCAGAATATTGTTTTTTTTTTAATTTATATATTGTAAATTTTATTGCTTAAGTAGTTAAGTGTAGAGTATTAATTAATAAAATATAATTTTTTTAAAAAATGTTAAACATTAAAATTAAATAAAAAAAAACAAATTTTAAAAAATTATTTTTTTTATCAAATTCAAATTAGTTTAGCTTTTATTATATTTATTAATTATATATTAAAGTTATTAATTTTTAAAATAAAATTTAAATCATAAAAAAAATATTTCAATACATTATGTTAGTAAAAATTAAAATTAAAAAAAATTAAACAAAACAAATAAAAAATTACCAATCATGCATTTGAAACCAATGGTCTGAACAAAACAAGTATAAATTTCAACACAACGTACAAACAAAGCATATAAATACAATGAATAAAACAATATCGAAAAAAAACAGCAGATCAGCATCAATCGTCAAGCGGCATATCATGAGAATCATCAGCCGCAACATCAAGATCAGTATCATATGGATCATCATCATCGGCAATCAACTCATCCGCCATCGTAGTGGATGTGGATGCGACTGCAATGTCTATCCCAGTCCCAGCTCTAGCACGATCATGGATGCTAAACCTCGATTCCTCCCAATCCTTCAAACATGCCAAGGCCTCCACCATATCTGGACGTAATCTCGATCTCCTATTCAAAATCACATTCACTACAACAGAAAAAGCAGACTCCAATGCTACGCTCGACACCGGAGGAGTCAGTAGATCCCGTGCCATCCTAGATAGCACGGGATAGGTGGACTCATATGATTTCCACCACTGTAATAAATCAAGATTCTTAGTATCAGAATGTGATAGGATTGAGCAGTAATCGGTATCTAAGTACTGAGACAGCTCGCTCCTATGTGATGGTCCACCCCTACATTTCCCCCTTGCTGGCTGAATGGAATAATCGTCATCTCCGAACAAGGTATCAATGTCCGTAATCACAGTCTCACCACCACCACCATACCTAGTATCGTAGTATGTGAACAAGTCAGTCAACTTCTCGTAAATGAACCATTCAGGTGGCTCTTCCAGGTTCATGCACGAGGAAATGAAAGCCATGGTGTTTTCTACTCCTTCCACCTTAGCCCTAGGGTCCATGCATACAACGAGGCAATAAAGAGATGGAACGGTAGACCAGTACTTAAAGTACTTGGTCTCCATCTCTGCAACCATATGGCTAAGCGTCGGGTCAGCTTGATACTTCCTAAACATGCTACTAATGTTGCATATGCACCGGAGTGCAATGCAAGTGGTGGGTGTATAAACCAAGGAATACATGTTCGTCGTGTCATAAAATATCTTCAGGAATTTCATAAATGAAATTCCTGAAGCCCAGTTAGTGTCGTCAATAATAAGTTCGTCACTCTTACTATTGACGTAGTCGGATATCACGTGTTCGTATCTAACACATGATTCCAACATCAGGTACTTGTAATTCCAACGATGTCTCACATCCGATTGGAATTTCTTCTTCTTAAGATTCACAGACAAACAGAGTATCAAACTCTTGTTATCTGCGAGGAGTGCGAATATACTTGAGTACATTGCGTATATTTTCCAATACGGGGGAACACACCTTCATACCCGCTTGAACTATCAGGTTAATCACATGACACATGCATATGACATGAAAGATCTCTCCTAATGGTGCGTCTCTAATATTCCTAACAAACATATTGATCACTACTCCATTATTAGAAGCATTATCGAATGTGACACTAAAAATTTTATTTTGAATTTTATATTCCCTAAATATTTTCATCAAACACTCAAAAATGGCCGGGTCATCATGAGGATAAAGAATCTCAGTGAATCCTAAAATTTTTTTTATTGATTATCCAGTTAGAATCTACATAGTGACTCGTGAGACATGCACAAAAAGAATCATCGTGACTTGTCCATATATCGGACGTCACGGACACCACTCAACTATATGCCATAAATTCCTTAATTATTTTTTATTTTTCTAACTTATATATCTTTAGTATGTCACTCCTAGATGTGGACCTAGGAATCCTACGATAGGAAGGCTGAAAATAAGTTTGCATGATGCGCACTACCCTAGGATCTTCCGAAAATCTGATTGGAAGACCCATCAATGTGATGAGCTTGGTCATGCCGTCCCTACCCAACTCGCTGGAGTATACGAAGGGAGTAAACTTTGAGACTGAACTCGATCGAGTCTCAAAAAATATAGTGCCAAGTTGGGTTTGCCTAGGATCTAAGGATCCATATTTTTTGGTACATAATTCGGCATGCCTCTTAAGGTGCCCAGTCCCACATGAACTCTTGCATGTTAAAAGTCTCATACAATATTTGCACCGTGTCATTTCAAGTTCCTCACCCCAAACATTTTTTTTGTGTTATAATTTTAAAATGTGTCCAAACTACAGAAGTACTCTAGTTTTTTGTTTTTTTAGAACTTTGAGTTGAGATGACTGGAGAAACCAAAGTTTCAGTAGCCGCAGACGTCTGTGTAACACTAACATTTTCATTTTCCAAATTTAAATACGTGTCAGGTGTATTTGTCATTTTTTATGTTTTTTATTTTTTCCTAAGTTTTTCTAGAGAAAGAAGCTTTAGAGAGAGAGTAAATAAAAACATAAAATAAATTATCAAGTAAAAAAAATGAAGTCAATCACGTGGAAGGTAGACCGCAGAAAGCTCTGATATTCAAAACTCAAGTCGAGTTTCACGAAAATCCAAGCCGAAAGCAAAATCACGAGGCCCGAGAGAGAGATACACGGTTTATGTAAGAGAGAGTTTTGAGAGGTTTTATGTTTTTGAAAAACATAAATGTTATAGGGAGGGGTAGAATTTATAGATTAAAGATATTAATTTTTTATTAAAAAAAATATTTTTTTTATATTTTTTTGATTTTTTAATATATAATTAGGGGGCAGAATCACGAGGACCGTTGGATTCTGCCCCCTAGCCGTTGGAGGCGAATCCAACGGCTGAAATCCAAAATTATTAGAAATTTTTTTTTTCCCGTTGGGATTGGGTCGGGAGTCGGGACCGCAGGTCGGGTCCATTCAAACCCTACCCGCGAGCTTTATGTCGGGAGGGCCCGGGTCACGCCCACGCATGCCCGCCGCCCGCATGATACCAAACCGGCACGGGAAGATACCGTGCCGGCGTGCCGTGCCCAGGCACGAGCCGTGCCGGGCCAGGCTCGGCACAGCTCGTGCCTTGCCCGGGCACGGTTTAAAAACGTGCCGGGCTGGCCCAGGCACGGCCGAACCGTGCCGTGCCTCGTGCCGAGCCGGGCCGGGCCGACCCAGGCACGGTCGAACCGTGCCGTGCCGTGCCTCGTGCCGGGCCGGCCCGGCCCGTTTGACACCTCTAGGACTGCTGCAAAAATAAAAGAGTTGATTGATGATGATAATCTATATGATGATAGTAATATTGATATTGAGGATGATAATTATATGACGATTGATGATTGACGATTGATGACGTTGCTACTTGATGCCTGACGGTTGACGATTATGATATTTATGTTATGCTTATGTCTGATTCTGATTTTTGATTTTGATGTACTCATTTTTATTTACATTATTTTTGGTTTGGTTTGGGTTTGTCATTTGTGTATGTCTTTTAGACTTATTGCGTTTATTTAATTTTTGGTTGTAAATTATACTTGAAAGTTAAAATTTGAAAAAATTTTTTTTTTTTATTTTGCATTCAATTTAAAATTTAATTCATATTAAAATTTGAATATTTTATTAATTCATATCTAAATTCTAATTCTAATTAATAAAAAATACAAATAATAAACATTAAAAAAAGTAATAAATTATTAAAAATTAATAATTTACAATTTAATATTTTTAAATATTAACTAATTAATTATTACATAAAAAATAATATAATTTAAAAAACTATAAAATTAATAAATTGCAAAAAACTAGCCCGTACGAGCCCGACCTGGCATAGTTAAATACCACCCAAGCCTAAGGGTCAGGATAGGCTTGGCTTGAAGAAACTATGCTGGGCTAGGAACAGCACAATTACTATACCATGTCGTGCCTGGCCCGACAAGGTAGCCCAGTTGGGAGAAATAAAATTGGGCCGAGTCAGCACGACCCAGCCCGCTTGACACCTCTAAGCATGCCTTAGTATAGTGACATGATATCGACAAAATCCAATATCTAAACTAGTCATGATGATACATCTTTTACATACCTCACCACTCACTATATAAAATCTAAATGAATACTTAAAAAATAATTTTAAGATTTTTAGAAATTCATCATCCTCAAGATGACCCTACCATATATAAGTATATAATGAAAATCTTTAAAAATTATAATATTCAAAATAAAAAATATTTAGCATCACATTTAATTATATATTTAACAACTGAGTACTCAGTAACATTTTGATTAGGACTATTAGAGAGTCAGCGACGAGCTATTATGAAAAATTTTTCATGTTAGATACATATGTCACATTATTAATCTGATAGTACACGTGTGAATGAATAGTATTTCCTCCACTTTAAAAAAATATAAAACTCACTAAAATATCTTTTAAAGTCTAACTGACAATAAAAATTGGTTAGTCTTTATTTGATTGCAGGTCTAATCAAGAAGAAATTCCAAACATATGTTAAGCATTATTAAAATTATATTTATCTAATGTTTAAGTCATGTGTTGGATATGAATACGTGATATCCGACTATTTCAATAATAAGAGTGATGACCTTATTATCGATAATAGAGAATAGGATATAAAAATTTTATTTATGAAATTCCTAAAGATTTTTATAATATGATGATCAAATATTCATCTGTTTATACTCTAACCACTTACATTATACTCAGGTACATATGTAACATAAATGATATATTTAGAAAGTTTAGAGATAATCCTACATTTAATAACATGGTTATTTAGATAAAAACCAAATACTTAAAATACTGATATATTATTTAATCTCTTTATTATCTGGTTGTCTACATAAATTTTATGATTAAGATGAAAGGGATAGAGAATATTTCGACAAACATATTAAAATGCATGAACCAGTAATACCAATCAGAAAAGTTCATTCATAAAAAATTAACTAAGTTATTTATATACAACGATACTAGATATGATAATAGTTATAGTCAAGCTTTGAATACGAACATGGACATCATATCCAGAGTCGATAATTTCTCCATTTTGTTAACGAGGAGAAAATGATGAAGATGACTATTGGATAGAAGCAAACTATCTTGGTACTTAAATATCGATTACTGTTCAACCCTATCACATAATGATAATAAGAATTTTGATATTTTATAATTATGAAAATTATATAAATCCACATATCTCATATGACTTATGATGAAAATAGGATCTACTGACTCCTCTTGTGTCGAACATAAAATCGAAGTAGATTTTTTTTTGTTTAGTCAATATTATTTTAGATAAGAAATCAATATTGTGGTTAAATATTATTAAGACACTAGTATGTATGAAAAATTGGAAGGATTCGAGATTAGATATCTAGTATTGAGCTGGAACAAGAGCGAAAGAGTTACTGACAAATAATAACTCATAGAACTTTGAGAATGTTTAGCCCACCATTAATGATACTATCATATGCATATGCAATGATAATTATTATGTTATATTATTTTATTTTTAGTTGGATTTTTTTTTATTAAAATTTTTGTTAATAATTTTATTTTATCGTGATTTATGTAAAATTATGTCACTCATAATAAATAATACGAAATTTTAAATCTCACGACCCAACATTACCCAACAAGGCCCTTAATAGCCAAGAATGGCCCAACATAACCTGGCCAGATTCTGCTCAGACCCGAGTCAACCGGGTCGTGCAGACATAATGAAGCAATGTCATGTCTGGCACAACATGGCACAACCCATTTGACACCTCTAATATAATTTTTAAAACTATATGATTCACTATTTAACTATCACAATAGAAAGTCATAGAAGAAAAAAGTAAGTACCAAATCTTCTTAAAGAAAGTTTGATCCATATTATCTCACAGGTAACTATCATCATCATCAAGAACTCTACTTCTATACTAGATTTCAAAAAAACTATCTTACTTTTGCAGGAGACAAATTACATCTAAGAAAAATATAAAATTTTGATATATATATACAACTGATCTCAAGTAGTTGTAATAAAAAGTGATTGATGAAAATAATATTTATAAGTATATTGTATAAACTCAAGTCAAACATTAATAAAAGTTTCATACAGTATACAACAATTATATATA
This sequence comes from Sapria himalayana, assembly GCA_029783825.1. Lineage (NCBI taxonomy): Eukaryota > Viridiplantae > Streptophyta > Magnoliopsida > Malpighiales > Rafflesiaceae > Sapria > Sapria himalayana. Next base: position 2,179,328 of record JAREIK010001147.1, on the reverse strand, counting down.
GGAATATTTTGGGCTGGGGTAGCCCACTTGTTGAATGTTCCCATCGATAAACATAAAATAAAAACAAAACAAACTAAAATTGTAACACCCCAATTGAGCTAGTGCATAAATATCTAAGATATCTAGCTTAAAGAAAATAAAAATAAATTGAGATCTCTTCAAGCATCGAGCTCATTCTCGACCAAATTATGGTTGATGGAATCTAGTTCATCATCCCTAGAGTTTTCATGAAAATATCTTCTAGTGATCTCATGTATGAACATAATCTTATCATCAATCTTCTTACTAAGTAAAAAACAGTTTATTTCTATCTATATTATCCATTCATAAAATACTAGATTAAAGACTATATTACTCATTGTTTAACTATTATAATAAATAATAGTGAGGGGCAAAATGGATACACTATTTCCTCAAGGATACATATAATCCATAGTATCACATGGGTAACTTTTAACATCATCCTAAACTTTGTTTGTTCTAGGTCTAAAAATTACTTTTTATTTTTTATTTTTTATAAAATGAGAGTACCTCTAAAAAATACAAAATTTGTAATCAATCTCTTAGTAGAAGTTAATATCTAACTCGAACTTGAATACTCTTTTAATTATAAATATTAATGATCACTAAAAATAATCTCAAAACCTAAAAATTTTTTTACACACTTTTTATATTTAGTCTAGCAATAATTTAGAAAGCAATAATTATATTTGAGGAGTTGCATATAGATGAATATATTATGAAAAATTTTAAAAACAATTAATTATATTAATTACATAAATTATATATTATCTGATAATAATCAAATAATTAATCTTCAATAAATAATAAAATTAAATAGTAAAATACATATCAACTAAAGTATAACTCAAAATATCACCTTTATAAGAATATCAATAACATATCTCTTATGTAACAATAAAAAAAACTATTATATAATAAGTAACCTCTATCTTTAGAAGTATTTTAGCCTCCCAAGTTGAAATATCTGAAACTATGACTAAACACTCTTTAAATTATATGATTCTCAACTCATTATTTCGATAATAATAATACATCTATATATATAATAAGAAAGATTAACTTGCTATCTGAGATTCTACAAAAAAAATAAAAATTTATCAAATGTATAAACCAAAATATATGTCTGACATTAAAAACCTTACAAATCAAATTATTGATAATTTATGAATGACATACAAATCTTTCATAATCTACAAACTAAATCTGATTATACTATTTAAAACCCTAACAACTATTCAAAATACATTATCTACTCAAGATCACCACAAAAAAAATATTATTCATGGCTAACTAGTATATCATTCATCTATAAGATACTACTAATAAAATAAAAATTCATATAAAAATCATTTTAGTTACTAGAGAAAAGATATAGTATTACATACTAAATAATTGAATGAAACCCCTCGCAGCAAGTCTTACCTTAAGATGATTTACTCTCCATCTAAATTGATCTTCATAGTGAACATGACATACAACCAATAACATACATTCTAAAATGTTAAAATATTAGTTCATAAGTCTCATTAGAATGATAGACATCTTTCTCTCTCAACATGGTCTGATGATATCCTAGTGAGACAACATCCTAGAAGAAAACTTGATAATCCAAATACTATCAAGAAAAATAGTAAAATAGGCAAAAGAAAATAAGCATGAGTATAATAATATATATATATATATATATATATATATAAAATAAGATTTTGAGTAGAATTTATCTAATATTTTTGGAAAACAATCAAAAAATCAAAATTTAAAAGAGTTAATTGCACAACCATCTGACTTCTAGAAATACTTTCCTTCATTTTGAAAAGTGTATACCTACTAGATCTTCTGAGTATACCTACTAGTTTTGTTACACCTACTTATGAAGAATATTCTAGACTTCATTTCATGGACATTACTAGCTCTAGGCAAGATGTTCAAATTTCTATAGTTCTCTCTTCTTGTCACATATTAAGTTAGAGATTCAGTAGTCACTGATCATGTTATAAATATCATACTCTTTTTACTTATTTTGTGAAGTCTAAAATATTTGATATTGTTGTGACCGATGCCACCATTATATGAATCACAAAACATCACAATTTCAATGTTGGATCTTTTCTTTTATTTGTATTTTGTTTATCATAATTTATTTTTAGTCAGTTCATTTGCTAAGTAACGAAGTTGTGATGTTGCCTTTCTATTTTCTTTTTCTAGCATTTATATGTATGATTGACATACCAAGCAAATGACTTCCGTATGGATTGTGTGAGATTGACAATAACTATTTTTCTCGACCCATATAAGTCTCTCTAAGTGCTTAGATAACATTGATCTATTGATTGTACACTTGCAACATGGATATTCATCATTGGATAGACTAAATATTTAATAACTAAACATTAATGGGATAACTTTTATTAGCTATGATACATGCCAGTTAAAAAAATATATTTAATTTTCATATCAAACACATCAAATAAATATTACGAAAATTTCATTTCATCATCAAACAAGTTATACTAGCATTATTATACAAAATAAAATAATTAAAAGAAAAAATTAACATCTAGTTAAAATTATTATAACATATCTATTATATAGAAGTGTTTTTAGATATTTTTGGAAACAAATGATATCAACCACTAGCTTGTTAATCAACTATGTTGTAGTTTACATTTTTGTAGTTTATAATTGTCTTTTTATTTATTATTTTTACTTTATTACACTATGGATGAGAACACCTTGCTTATAGGTTAATCCAATCAAATTTGTCCCGTATATAATAACTATTTTTGTACACTTTTTTTATTGAAATTATTCGACCCAATCAAGAATAATTGTTTATGTGTCTTGAATTATAAAATGATCTTAGAGCTAATACCCTAGGACTTGTGAGAGTTACAAATCCAAGAGAGAGAAATTGAGAAGATGTGTGCATAGTACCAATAGAGAGCACGTGCACATGCATGACAATGCAAGCATGCCAATCAAGAAGAAAAAAAGGGGCACACCATTACCTTGCGGCACCACTTCCGCCATCGCACACCCATTGTATGTGATAGTCATCAATGGAAAGCATGGATGCCATAAGTAGAGTGGTGGCATGTGTTTTTTGGCGATAAGTGTTCACCAGAAAATAGAGAACGGAAACCCTAATTTTTGGGATTCAGTTCTCTTGCAACATGTTTTGGGAGCCACAAAACCCTATTTGCTCTTGGCACAATTCGAAATCCCTAATAATCCAAGTCCCTAATTTGGACATATTCCAAATTAGGCACCATTTTTCTCTCTTGAACAAAATAATCACAACTAAATTATTGTTTCTTTTTGTTACTTATCACGTGGATTACAAAATTGGATGTAAAAAATATATTTTTTCACGATAATTATTAAAAGGAGGCATTTATACAACAATCATCAAAATTTACTATTTTTTAGAGCATATGGATGATGTGTTGATTGTGAAAGATTCTTTATGACTCAAACACATAGTGTAGTTCAACAAATTTTCTCTAGCACTCAATACTTTTGACCTTGGAGATATATATCACATTATTTTTATTACTACTAATATAAATCAAGGAAATAACATATAATATTAGTGGTATATATTGATTATATTTCAATAAATAGAGATATAATTTTAGATGAATAATTTGAGATATTTTATGTATTTTCTAGACATTAGTATTACATACTAAAATGGTATAATTTTTTTTTCAGACAAAAAATATGTTTTAAATATCTTATCTAATCTTAGCATTATACACTATATATCGATCAACTCACTATTTGATCCAAGTGTAGACTTGTGCATAAATATTTTCTCAATTAATTCTTCAATATATAGAAGAATAAAAAAAAATTAAATTGTCTAACAATAATTAAACTAAATATTATTTAAGTTACTTGGATCAATTATTTCCTAAATTTTCTTACAAAAACTCATATGGATGTGGTTCTTAAGATTCACATGTATGCGAATAAGCCTTCAAGACATGCAATTTCATTCAAAGATCAAATCATAGATATTTATAGTCATAATCAAATTCTAGGTAGGCTTCAGTAAGTATCAATGGGAAATTCATTATGACGTGTAGTAATTTTCTTGAAGATAACCTTGTTTATTTAAAAAATAAGTATCAAACAATTATTTATAAATTAAGTGTGGATATATGATACAAAACTATAATGTTGATTATTCATAAGCTTCAATGAATATGTTACTTCTTGGAGGAATTGGCACTATCAATTTGGAGATTGATTATGGTTTACTGTGATCGCCAAATAGCTTAGTATTTATTGTCAATATAATATTTCACGAGCAGAAAAAGTTTATTAAGATCTATTATAATTTTCTTTGTTTTTTTTTTATATTTTGTATTTTTATGAGAGCACCTGACTTTTAGGTTACCTCAATCTTTTTTATTATTATATAAGGATATTTGATGTATAGGTTTACAAACCCTGGAAGAACAAATCAAGTGCACTAAAAGTTGTAAGAGAAAAAAATAGGATAAAGCCACATGGTTGTGCATGCATTGGCATATGTTTTTTGACCAAGTGTGCGCACATATATAGGCATACAGTGATGTGCACAATGGTATGCACAATAGTTTGTGTAATGGTGTGCAAGGGCATGCGATGGTGGCGTGTATGGCGGAGAGCAATGTTATTCTGGGTGGAAACCCTAATTGGCATTTCAGCATGATTAAAAAAAATTAAAATTTGTAAAAAACCTAATTTAATTTAGTGCAACTTTATTTTTTGTTGTTTAAAGAAAACATAATTGTGGCATTGTAAAAATTATTTAAACAAATATAAATAAAGGAAAACCTCAATATAGTGTACTCATTACAAAAGTATTCTTACAAGGAATATAAAAATATTATATCCAAAGAGAAGTCCAGGAGTTTTACACTATATTAAAAGAGATACTAACAAATGGAATCGTCCTTTACAAAATTTATCTACAATGACACACTTATCAGAGAAAGTATAAAAGATTCATTTCTAAGATAACAGATCCTTTGCTTCTAGGAATCATTGATTGTGTCACTCGTACACTCAATTTAAACTTATTGATTATTGACATATGAGTTAATACTCATATTATTAATAATCATATCATATTTACTATATTTTTTTCATATTTTAAAAAAAAATTTATGATCAATAACAAATATTTATGAGATACTTTGAATTAAATATTTTCTTGAGCAGAACAGATAGCCACTTCTAATTCTCTATTGTAAAAGTCAAGTTATAAGACATATAACCAATAATCCAATATTCCACATGCAGATAAAAAACATGAAAGTAAACCATTTCCTTCTTATAGCGAATATCTAAGATATGATCATTACTACAACTTATATTCTTAAAGCATGTCAATCAACTCAAAGTCTTTACTGTTGTCTCGTCTGAATGTAAACTCCTCCAAATCAAATATCTTCTTTGGAGAAGTAAAAAAAGAAATAAAAGATAAAATTATGAAAAATTCTGGATATATAAAGATAATATTTTACCTTTTGTCTTTCTTGAGGTTCCTCTCTCTTCAAGTCGATAAATCTCATCCCAATTTTTTATTTTGTTGGCTAAAATGACCTCGGTCATCCATCAATGAACGGATAAAATTCTTTCAATCGCCGATAAATTAGAGCTCTTATGTACAATTGTGCAAGGGATTAAAAGGTATTGATTTTCTATTTTCCTTCTCTCCAATTATATCATTAAGACCATATAAGCAACATGCAAAAGATTCTTATGAGAAGACCTCAAAATTAGTAGATATAAACTAAAGATTTCTTAGAAGAAAGTTTAATCGCCTACTTCCCTTGGAGGCATTAGTATTCTAAATATTTTTACTTGGAATAAGACATTTTTCATTAAAACACTTTGGCGGATAAATAGAAGGAATGATTCAATGTGGATTAAGTGGGGGCATCACTTATATCTCAAATCTCAGAGCATTTGGGACTATTAGACATCTAAAGAAGACTCACCCTTTGAAAATCACTAATCTCTATTATGGATATTTTGATCTTCAAACTAGGCTCAAAAGAACAAGCTGAATCGAGGCTGAACACTTGGGCTAAAAATAATAAAATTATTTCTAATGCCTGCAATTTTTTAATTGAAAAAAATGCCCAAAAAAATAAAGTTTGGATCAATGTAATATGGATAAAGAACTATGTGCCCAAAAGCGCTGTTAACTTATGGATTGCCAAATATTAAAGACTCGGGACAAAGGATCAAGCATTCTCTACACCAAATAATACCAATTGCGAATTCTGTAATCATATGAAATCTTTAAATCATGTATTTTTTGAGTGTTCTTATTTAAGGTATATCTTGAATGAGCTGAAAATCTGAACTGGTATTAAGAAAGTCATAAACTCAATTTCCTCGGGTTTCAAAGTCTTCTAAAGACTATTTTCTGCCGAAACACCAAAGAATACTCTCCGAAAAGCATCATTTGCAATTGCTATATATCATATCTAGAGAGAGAGGAATTAAAGACGGAAGAAAAAGCCCAAATCACAAAATTTCTTGTTAGAAAAATTAAAATTGAGACATACATTATTTTTCATAAAGAATATAATAATTTGAAGCTTCTTTGGGTTGTACAGATCTTTTTTTGATATATGAAATTTCTTCACTTATCAAAAAAAAAAAAAGGTCAATTAATCGATATATCACATAAATTCTAGTTTACTTTTTTTTTTCTTCAAGCTTAATGTACATACTTTTTTATGTACTAATTTGAGAAAAGATATTGATGTTTTTTATTACTCTCTCTTTGTTATGTATTTTATCATTTTGATGGGAGAACCCAACATGTGGGGTGCCCCAAGTTTTTTTTTCTATTTGTAGTTTTATGTTCTCTTATATTGCATTAGAGAGTATATTATCATTATTGTATGGCTAATGTAGAACTTTATCATTTTTCATTAGAACAATTCGAATCTAGCCATTTGATTCACTCTTGGCACATCTTCCTTCCAATTGTCTTCTAGTAACATATAGAAAGGGGGGATCACATATAATGGCCCCTCAGACAAAATGTAAAAACCAATCCTTTTGGTAGATGTATTATAGGTAACTAGCTACACTCCTGCCAACACAACGGAGTATTTTTACAGTTTTGGCCACAGACAAGCTCAATTACTTCTAGAGCTTTTAACCATGCTGATCAACCAAAAAAATCATTAGGCAAAGTAATACTAATACCTCGAAAAAATGCAAGCGGGGTAGAATTGACCGAATTGAATCTCCATTATGAAAAGGATGAATTTTGGCAATTTGTTGATCATCCATCAAAATCATCTCCCGAAAGAGTTCAGAGATATTGGCACCCATGTATGAATCAGGCCCATACCATACATTCAAATCTGGAATTTGAGCAAAAGCCTGTGGAGAATGAAGTGAATCTTGAAAGACAAAATTATAAGGAGCTGCATGATGCAATAGGCCTATGGGATCAAATGCTTGCATGACTCCTGACCTGTAATATAGTCTGAATCACATTTGAAGAAGTGCAGGTAATCGTAGGCACAATCTCATGAGCAGAAGCTTTTGTTTCCAGAGAAGTGTTTATGTAAATAACGTGTAAAGAAGGAAAACATGCAGAAGCTCTCTTCAGATAATTCATGTAATTGAGACTTGATGCAGCATCAGCCAAAGAACAACCAATTCGCTCATTTGACATGCGATACACACGTACCTAAAGTTTTGTTTAAAGACAAATTATGGAAAAAAAACAAAAGGAAAGCAATTTTGATAATCATTCATCACAAATTGCCTATTTGTTTAAAGTTTAAACTGATCTGCAGTTAAACAACAATGATTTTCAGCGGCAGCTGCATTGAGAAACCCAAGCAAAAGGCAGCTTGCTGCTGTTGTTCAAAGCAACTAACCCATGATAGCTGCTTTGAACCAAATTATAAAAGAATTCTTTACAAATTGATTAATTTGTAAATTATTGTACATGTTTATTTATTAAAAAGTATTTGTGATTAAATTGTTGTTAAATAATCTCCAATGATCATAGGTGAATAGTTCATCGAAACAGAAACTTAGTACATGTTTCAGATCTAAGATGACCAAGTATGGTAATTAAATGGTGAATCATGTACATTTTTAAAGCCGGTCTGATCAAGAATTGCACGCACATTCTCTGACATGAAATCTACGCCTAAAACTGCTATGAATTCACATCCATCTTTTGCCATCTTCACTGCACTATCTGCCATGACCAACGAATCAGATATGTGAATCTGAGGCCAATACTTCTGTGCTGCAGTTAATACACCCTGGACTTCTGGGTCCATATAAAAATGGGCAACTATTCCAATTTGTTTCTTCTTCAGTACCCTCACAAGTTCTTGAACCTTAGATTCATCTGGAAACAAATACCTTGCCTGCAAAATTAAAATAAATGATCACTATTTAGCAATGCATGTATGATCAGTTTAGTTGAAATATTTTTTTTTCACTAACCAGGTGTTCAAATTTCACCTTACTAATCTTGGACTAACTGTTCCGCAGTCAAGCAAGTACAAAGCGAGCCACACTCCCAATCTAGCACCATAGATCAAACTTGAAACCTCAAGGCACAAACCATGTTTCCAAGATTCATTCTAACCAATTGTAACTCGTAGTTATTTTCTTACTTCAATAAATTATAGAAAACTAAAAATAAGATAAAATATTTGTATAAAATTTTTATCAATTCAGGCAAGACATTATTTTATTACTTTAGATTCAATTTAACCATATTTCCACGAGAATTAATCTATTTGGTACTTTAAAGAAAAAGAAGTATTATTTTATTATTAATGAGGTTTAATTTATTTTCTATTCATTATTTATTTTGTTTGTTTTTTATTATTTGGAAGCCACAAACATACGAGCTACAGCAAACCATATATATGATTTATGTGATAGTCTGAAATAATTTTTTAAAATTTATGAAATTATTTTTTTATCTTTCTCTCATCTTTCTTTATATCTTCTCCTACTCAAAAACACACCTAACTTAGAGGTGCCAAGTGGGCCGGGCAGCCCGGGCCCAGCAAGAGGCACGGCCCGATTGAGCCGTACATGACCCTACGCGGCACAGTCTAGAACCGTACTTGGGCCCGTGCCAGGCTACCTCAAAAGAGAGTTTGTGCCGTGCCGTGCCGAGGCTGGCCCAGCACGGTTCTATGGAGGTCAGCCGCACGGTTCTGTGGATGTCAGTCCGGCATGGGCCCGCGACACGAATCCACCAGGTTCCACCACGTCGGGCCGAACCAATAATTTAAAAAAAATTAGGATTTCGATGGCTCTTTGCTGTACCGTTGTTCCGCCAAAACCCTAATTTAAAAAAATTAAGGTTTCGCAGCGCAGCCATCGCGATTTTTCTTCACTATCGAGGCTCAATAAGTCTTGTCCATCAAGCTCAACTTCTACCACTGGGGTGGTTTCTCGGCTTGTGCCGAGGCACCGTACCAACAGGCCATGGTACCGTGCAGGGCCAGGCATGGCATGAGGCCCGGTTCGCCTAGGCATGGCACGACACGGTTGGTGCCTTGGACAGGAACGACACGGGCACAGGAACAGAAAATTCTAGTGTCGTGCCGGCCTAAGCACGGCCGAATCATGTCGTGTCTCGTGCCGGACCGGGACGGCCCGGTTGACACCTCTACCTACACCCCTCGAGCAATCACCCAAACCCGAACCCCATGGCCCAACAGCCCGACCCAGTCGGCAAATGCAAAAAAAAAAATTAAAAGTTGCGCATCAGCTAGCAGTTGGATGCGCTCCTAACGGCTAGCGGTAAAAATCTGATTGTTGTTAGATTTTTGCCCACTTTTTTTAATAAAAAATTTAAAAATATTCAAAAAAAAATAATTATTAATTTTTTTTTAAATCTAAATAAATCCTCCTCTCTCATTCCTATTCTATACCCGCAAATCCAAATTTTCTTCTCTATCTCTCTTATCTCCTGTCATTTTGAAATCTCTCTCCTCTCAATTTGAAATCTCTCACTTCTCGAGACTCGAGTGTAGATTGTAGTGTGAACATTGGATTTAGATATCAGACATCGCACATCTCAAACAAACATGTTTACGTTTTACAAATATTATTTTTTGAATTTTGTTTAGTTTTTTTTATTTTTATTTTTATTAGTATTTTAATATAAAATAATATTTAATTTAAAAAATATAATTTAGAATATAATTAATAAATTAATAAAAATTAAAAATGACAACTAATAATTTTAATGATAATAACGAAATTAATATTACCATAAACATAAATAATTTTAATATGGATAACGATAATACTACAGAAAGGTTTGAAGCCGCCAAAACCTTGTTTTTTCCTATTACCTCAACCCAAACAGTTAAAAAATAAAAAAATTAGAAGAAAATTAATAATTTAGCCTCACTTTAATATTATAATAAATAAAAATGTTAGGATTAAAAATAAAAAATGAACACAATACAAATATTATAAAAAAGTATTAACCTGTAAAAGTATATATGAGACTGGACACCTTAAGAAGCAAATCTTACCGAATGGTAGTTTTTAAAATTGGATCAAGTTCAGCTTCTATGTTAACTCCTTTCATATACCACAATGAGTTATGAAGAGAAAACATAATCAAACTGATCACCATGATAAGTATTTCAATTAGATTTTCGGAAAATCTAAGAAAAGTCAATATCATGCAGATTTATTTTCAGCCAGCATATCATAAAATTCCTAGGTTCACATCTTAGGAACAATATACTAAAACATTATAAGTTAAAAAAAGATATAATAATTAATAAATTTAGGAAATATAGTGACATGATATCTGTGAAGTCCGATATTTAGACTAGTCACGACGATATTTCTTATATATGCCTCACCGTTTACTATGTAAATTCTAAATGGATACTAAATAAAAGAATATTAAGATTTTATAAGATTATTCATCCTCATAATAGCAGAACTATTTATAAGTAATTGATGAAAATCTTTAGAAAATATAATATTCAAAATAAAATATATAGTATCGCATTTGATAAAATATCTAACAATGAGGTAACCATTAATGTGTAATATCAAAGAAGTCAATATCATGCAGGTCTATTTTCAGCCTGCATATCATAGAATTCCTAGGTCCACATCTTGGAACAATATACTAAAATATTATAAGTCAAAAATAATAATAATTAATAAATTTAAGAAATATAGTGGCATGACATCAGTAAAGTCGGATATTTGGACTAGTCATGATGATGTTTCTTATGCATGTCTCACTACTCACAATGTAAATTCTAAATAGACACTAAATAAAAGAATATTAAGATTTTATAAGATTCTTCATCCACGTGATAGTACAACCATTTATGAGTGCATGATAAAAATCTTTAGAGAATATAATATTCAAAATAAAATATATAGTATCACATTCGATAAAGTATCTAACAATGAGGTAGTCATTAATATGTTTGTTAGGACCATTAGAGACAGAACATTAGAATAGATTTTTCATGTTAGATATATGTGCCTAGAGGTGTCAAACTGGTCGGGCCGGCCCGACCCTTTTTTTAGAGCACGACCACGCTTTCATGTCGAGCCAGGCACGACATGGTTACTGTACCATGTCGTGCCTGACCCGGCATGATTTATAAAAGCGGGCCCGGCGGGGTCCGCCACACGATGGACCATGCCGTGTCGGGCCAGTCCAGCTCGGGCCTGGCCTGGCCATACGGGCCAAACCATGCCGTATGCGCCAGAAAAATTTTTTTTTTTAAAATTTTATTGTTTTAATTTTTATTTTAATTATATAAATTATATATAAAATTATAGATAATGTATAATATTATAAATTTATAATATGAATATTGTTTAAAATTTATAAAATTTACAAAGTGTAAATTTTTTTTATAATGTAAAATAAAATTAGTTTAGAATATATTAGAATTATATAAGAGTTAAAAATTTTTAAATGAAAAATTAAAACAAAAAAATAAATAAATCAATAAATTATGTTAAAAAAAATTAAAAAGTAAAAAAAACATAAGCAAACCAAATAAAAAATGGCCAATCAGCCATTAGATACCGAAGGTCCGAACCAAACAAATTAAAATTTCAACGAAAGGTATAAATAAAACGTACAACCAATAAAAAATAAAATATCGAAATCAAAAAATAATAGATCATCATCAATCGTCAATTGGCATATCATGAGCATCATCAATCGTCAATCAGCATATCATGAGCATCATCAACCGCAATATCAAGATCATTATCATATGGATCATCATCAACAATCAACTCCTCCGCTATCGCAGTGAATGCGACTGCAGTCCCTGTCCCAGTCCCAGCTCCGGCACGATCATGGATGCTAAACCTCTAATCCTCCCAATCTTTTAAACAAGCCAATGCCTCAACAATATCTAGACGTAATCTCGATCTCCAATCCGAAATCACGTTCATTACAATAGAAAAAACAGACTTCGATACTACGCTCGACGCCAGTGGAGTCAGTATATCCCGTGTCATCCTAGATGGCACGGGAAACATATGATTTTCACCACTGTAATATATCAGGATTCTTAGTATCGGAATATGATAGGATTGAGCAGTAATCAGTATCTAAGTACCGAGAAAGCTCGCTCCTATGTGATGGTCCACCCCTACGTTTCCCCCTCACTAGCTGAATGAAAAAATTATCATCTCCAAACAAGGTATCTATGTCCGTAATCACAGTCTCACTACTACAACCACCATACCTAGTATCGTAGTATGTAAACAGGTCAATCAACTTCTCGTGAATGAACACTTCAGGTGGGTATTCTAGGTTCATGCACGAGGAAATGTAAGTCAGGATATTATCTACCCCTTCCACCTTAACCCTATGGTCCATGCATGCAGCAAGACAATAAAGAGATGGAATGGTGAACTAGTACTTCATGTACTTGGTTTCCATCTTTGTAACCATATGGCTAAGTGTCGGGTAAACACGATACTTCCTAAACATGCTACTAATATTGCATATGCACCGGAGTGCAATACAAGTCGTGGGCATATAAACCGACGAACACATGTTCGTCGTATCATAAAAAATCTTCAGGAATTTTATAAATGAAATTCCTGAAACTCAGTCAGTATCGTCAATAATAAGTTCGTCACTCTTACTATTGACGTAGTCGAATATCATATGTTCGTATCCAATACATGATTCTAACATCAGGTACGTGTAATTCCAACGATGTCTCACATCCGATTGGAATTTCTTCTTCTTAAGATTCACAGACAAACAGAGACTACTAAACTCTTGTTGTCTGCGATGAGTGCGAATATATTTTAGTGCATTACGTATATTATCCGACTCGAGGAACATACCTTCATACATGCTTTAACAATCAGGTTAATCATGTGACACATGCATCTGACATGAAAAATCTCTCCAAATGGAATGTCTCTAATATTCCTAACAAACATATTAATCGCTACTTCATTATTAGATGCGTTATCAAATTTTACACTAAAAATTTTATTTTAAATTTTATATTCCATAAAGATTTTCATCATACACTCAAAAATGGCCGGGCCATCATGAGGATGAAAAATCTCAGAGAATCCTAAAATTTTTTTATTCATTGTCCAGTTAGAATATACATAGTGACTGGTGAGACATGCATAAAATAATTAATCGTGACTTGTCCAGATATCAGACGTCACGGACACCACTCCACTATGTGCCATAAATTCATTAATTATTTTTTGTTTTTCTAACTTATACAATTTTAGTATGTCATTCCTAGATATGAACCTAGGAATCCTACGATAAGCAGTCTGAAAATATGTCTATATGATACGCACTACCCTTGGATCTTCCGAAAATCTGATCGGAAGATCCATCAATGTGATAAGTCTGGCCATGCCGTCCCTACCCAACTCGCTGAAATATATGAAGGGAGTAAACTTTGAGACAGAACAGATCCATTCTCAAAAAAATGCAGTGCCAAGTTGGGTTTGCCTAGAATCTAATGGACCAAACAAACTCTTACATGTTAAAAGTCTCATACAATATTTGTACTGTGTCATTTCTTTTTCCTCACCCCTAATATTTTTTTATTTTATTATATTAAAATGAGTCCAAACTACAGAAGTTCTCTTAATTTTTTGTTTTTTAGAAGTTTTGGTTGAGACGAATGGAGAAACCAAAGTTTCAGCAGCATCAGACCTCTGTGTAATATTTTCATTTTCTAAATTTAAATATGTTTCATTAGTATTTGTCATTTTTTAGAATTTTTCTTAATCATGACACTTATTTAGAGACTAGAGGATAGATTTTAAATTTATTTATTTTAGGTCTAGAGAGAGAGACTAGAGAGAGAGAGAGTAAAAAAAACTTAAAATAAATTGCCCGATAAAGCAGTGAGGTTGATCACGTACACGATACAGTCTAGCTAAAAATTCAAAACCCAAGTTGAGATTCCCGAAAAGCCTATCCAAATGACGAAATCCCGACTTCCCGAGTGAGAGACGCAAGATTTTTGAGAGAGAAAATATAAGATTTGAGAGAACAAATATTTATAAAAAATATAAATGTTATAAAGAGGGCGGTGGAATTTATAGATTATAAAAAATATTTTTTTTTTAAAAAAGTGATTTTTTTTTGATTTTTTTTTAATTTTTTAGGGGGCAGAATAATGAGGGCAGTTGGAGTCTGCCCCCTAGCCGTTGGAGACGAGATCCAATGGCTACAATTTAAATTTTTTTTTGCCTGTTGGGGAGGGGATCGGGTCGGCTTGGGGGACCGTGGGCCGGGTCTAATTGGACCCGACCCACGGTCTTTTTTGCGGGAAGGGCGAAGGGGAAAATGTCGTGCGGTGTGCCTGTGCCGGTGTGCCGTGCCACGAACCACCAAACTGTGCAGGGTCAGGCACGGTTGGACTCGGCACGGGCCATGCCTTACCCGGGCATGGCACAGGCCCGAGCATGGGATTTTCCCGTGCAAGTCCGGCCTAGGCACGCCCGAACCGTGCAGTGCCTCATGCCAGGCCAGCCCAGCCCGGTTGACACTTCCATATGTGCCATGTCATTAACCTCATAATACAAGTGGGAATGAATATTTTTTCTCCCACTTTAGAAAGACTATGGAACTCATTAAAATTTCTTCATATGTCTCACAGATAATAGGAGTTTAGTAGTCTATGTTTGTATGTGTGTCTAAAGAAAAAAAAATTACAATCAAATATGAGATATCATTGGAATTATACAAATATTATGTTAGAAATTAGAATTACGTGTTGGATACAAATATGTGATATCCAACTACGTCAATAGTAAGAGTGACGAATTTATTATTAATGATACTGATTGGGATACAAAAATTTTATTTATTAAATTCTTAAAAATTTTTTATGACATAACACATATGTGTTCAACAGTTTATACTCTCATGATCTACATTGCACTCAAAATGTATATGCAACATTAATAGCATGCTCGAGAAATTTAGAAATGAACTAAAATTTTGTGATATGACAATTAAGATGAAAACCAAATACTTAAAATATTGGTCTACTATTCAATATCTTTATTTCTAGTTGCCTGCATGGACCCTAGAATTAAGGAGAAAGGGATAAAACATTTTGACATATATATCCTCATGCATGAACCAAAAATATCAACATGAAAAATTCATTCATAAGAAGTTGACTGAGTTATTTATATACTACAATACTGAATATAATGATAGTAGTAGTCAGACTTTAAGTAAGAACATGAATATCATATTCGGAGATGATAACATCTTTATTTAGTTAATGAGGAAGAAACGGCCGGGTGGACCGGCAAATAGGATTAAGCTGTCTCGATACTTAGATACTGATTACTGCTCAATCCTATCATATTCCAATAACAATAACCTTGATATTTTATAATGATGAAAATTATATGATTCTACCTATCTCGTGCTGTCTAAGATACTGACTCCTTCGGTGTCAAGTATACCATTAGAGTTTATTTTTTATGTTATAATAAATATGATTTTAAATAAGAGATCAAAATTATAATCGGATATTATTGAAATATTAGTATATATGAAAAATTAAGAGGATTCGAGCTTGAGCATCTAGAATCATACAACGACTACAATAAGAGTGGAGGAGTTGATGACTAATAATAATTCATGAAACTTTAATAATGACTAATATTGACTAATAATAATTCATGAAACTTTAATAATGACTAATATTGAGCCTATTGCTAATAATATCATCAGACAGTTATGAGATTTATCATTTATATATTAATTTTTAAGCTTGCATTATTATTTTGTACTAGTATTATGTTATAAAATAATTTAAATTTATACTATTTATTTTATTTTATTTTTGTGAATTGTAACATGTGACTTGTGATTATAATTTTATTTTTTTGTTGTATTTATTTATTTAATTAATTTTGAATTAAAACTTATAATATTTAGAATTAGAGATTACCTGATTCCAAACAAGCCCAAAACAACACTTAACGACGTGACCCAGCATGAAATTCCCAAGGCCCGACAAGAACC
This sequence comes from Sapria himalayana, assembly GCA_029783825.1. Classification (NCBI taxonomy): domain Eukaryota; kingdom Viridiplantae; phylum Streptophyta; class Magnoliopsida; order Malpighiales; family Rafflesiaceae; genus Sapria; species Sapria himalayana. The sequence goes on along the minus strand of JAREIK010001147.1, from coordinate 2,162,740 downwards.
AGCCCAAATCCGATAGACTTGGGCCGATCGGGTCGTGCTGAGCCAGCCCTTTTTGAGTTGTGTCAACCTAGCACGACCCATTTGACACCTCTAACCAAAATCTAAATCCCAGTCAAACATGGTATCAGAGCATTGCTCTAGGAGAAGTGGCAGTGATGTTGGGTGTCTACTAAGGCGTCAAGCATACTGGACAACTTGTGTGCCACACAATTCAGTTGTGCAAGGCCTGACATGACATGGCCCAAAATCATGCCTAGGCCGAACTCACGTCATCCCATGGCACGACTCATGCTGAGTTGTGCCAAAGTCACACAAGACTCATGGTGTGCCATGTCAAGGCCACAGGAGCTTTGTGCCATTCCAGGCAGGATCCATGTGCCTACCACACCGACACTAAATGTGGCACAACCACATTTCAAAAAAAAACAATCAAATATAAAACGGCAACTTTCCATCAACAAGATAGCACTTATCACTATCATGTCGGCCAAAATTTTTAAAAAATAAATTAATTAAATTTTATAATTACTTCAACCATTGGATTATAACCAATAGCTCAATGAGCAAAATATGATAGTTATCGAATTTTTATCTTAAAAGATTAAAAACAATATTTTTTAATCAAACAAAAATTATAAATAACATATTAATATATTTTATTTTTCACAATTTATATCTAATCTTCTCTCTTCTCCTTAACTCTCTTATTTAAAAAAAAAATCTAAAAACATCATAGTATCAGGTTTGTGCTCGTACTTTATTTTTATTTTTGATTTGAATTTGATAGAGTCCCAGAAAAATTTTGGTTGCAAATTATGACTTCAAGGCAAGAGAATACGAAATGGAGGAAAGAAATGCATGTTATCCAGACAAAGTAATGGTAAAGATATACATTACATAACATATATTTTATTTTATTTAATACTTTTTATATAAATAAATAAATGAATAATAAATAAATAATTAGAAAAATATTACTTTATTCACCTACTTTTAGTTTATTAGATTAAAAAAATGATACATAATGAATATTATAAAAATGAATTATATTTAAACATATATAATAATGATAGCTCGACAGAAAAGTCAAATGCCAAAAATAGGTTCTCTTATTATCTCGAATCATGTGCCTAAAAAACCTAAAAATAAATGAACTTCAATAGCATTCATATACTTTATATAATAAAAAATAAAAATTGTAAACATATAATAATTACCATATATATATATATATATATAAAACCTTAAGAGATATATATAATGATACTAATTACCTTAAGAGATATTCTAATCAATATACCAAAAAATATAATGTATTATACCATAAGTAAACATAATTTTTTGATCAACTTTAAGTTCATTGACCCCTTTTATTTATCTCAATAAGTTTAGAAATTAAGACAGCAAAATCAATTTCTAGTATTGTTCTTTTGATTAATTTTTTGGAGGACTCTGGACTAGTTTATATTGTGCAAACATACTTTTAATCTGTTTATTATAAAATTCCTAGATTGACTAGTATGAATGATAAAATAAAATATTTTAAATTAAAAAAATAATCAATAATTAATAAACTTAGAAAATATAGTTAAGTGGTCACTGTGACATCCAGCATCTAGACTAGTTACAATGATTTTGTATTTGCATGCATTATCCACTATGTCAATTTTAAGTAGAGCTACATAATTTTTAGGATTTAATGAGATCATCCATCCACACATGATAACCCCACCATATATGAGTGTCTGTCAAATATCTATAAGGAATGTGATAATCAAAATAAAATTTAGTATCATTATGAAAATCATTATACACAAAATCTTAGATAATAATTTTTATGTTAGATATATATGTCAAATAAGTAACCTAATAGCATATGATGAAATAAAGATATTTTCTTATACATTAAAAAATATAAAAAATTTATTAAAATATTTTAAGATACCTAACATACGATAAAAATTTTATATTATATTCGTTAGTAGGCCTAAAAAAGAAAAATTCTAAATATATGTTAAACATTAAAATTACAAATACCTCATGTTAAATTATTATGTTGGCTATCAACAAGTGATATATGAATATATAAATAATAAAAGAAATAAAATTATTATTGATAATTCAAATTAGGAGATAAAAATTTTATTTTTAAAATTCTCAAATATTTTTTATGATGAGATGAACATGTGTTCGTCTATATAAATTCTCACCATATGTATTGCACTTTGGTGTATATATGTTATTAATATTTAATACTATATTTAACAAGTATAGAAACATTCTAGTATTATTATTATGGTAGTTAAAATGAAAAGTAAGTATTTAAAATATTAATTCTTCTTTTTAACTTTGTATTGCATGGATTGATCCTAGGATTAAAGTGAAAAAAATAAAAATATATTAAAATTCATATCCACTTACAAAAATCAAACAAAAGAATCATACAATCGAATTCATGAATAATTAGATAACATATTTAAATATTATGATACTATATATAATAGGTTTAGCAAACTTTCGAGTATAGACATTAATACCATGTTCGGAAATAATAATTTTTTCATTCAATTAGCTATATGCAAACATTTTATTTAGGTTGATAAGAATCATACAAATCCATAGATCACGTGCTATTTAAGATAAAATGTGATATACTAACTTCATCATTATCTAGCATAACATTGAAGTCAACTTTTTGTATAGTTATGAATATTATTTCATATACGAGATTAACATTATGACCATAGTTTTTAAAGGTGCACCTTAGGCACTTAAAGCCCATGCACCACTAAGCCTAGGAAAAAATACCTTGCATCAAGTAGCCCACCCATAAAACATATTATTTTCAAAGCTTCCAAGTTCCAAACACAAATTGATTATTCCCAAAGTCCCCCACCTCACAAATTATATTATTCTCAAAGTTCTCACTCCTACTCTCAAAAATTATAAACAATAAATTTAATACCTTAGGAATTTTATATATTGAATTGTTAATTTTTTATTATTTTATTTTAAAACATTGAATTCTTGTAATAATAAAAAATATTAATGATATTTAATTTTAATATTTAATAACATTTACTTGATGTATTTCAATAAAAATAAAAAGTATAAATAATATTTAGTAAAAATATAAAATTTGCATATATATTAGGTTGAGTATATTTCTAAGAAAAAAAGTACTTCTTAATTATGTTTTACATCTCAAGGCTTCAAAAGACTTTTATGTCTCAGCACACCTTGTGCCTCGTGCGCCTTTTGCCTTAGAGCACATTTCGCCTCAGTGTGCCTTATGCCTTAAAAATATGATTATGACTATATATCATAAAAATACTATCATGCTTAAAGGATTAAGAAGATCAGTTGATAAAATTTTGAATCAAATAAAAGAGTTACTAATAAATAATAACTAACACGAAATTGAAACTACTGCTATGACTATGTGGTTCGGATATGACAATCCAAATTATACAAACTGATTACGAATATTAGATGATTAGTATTTTGTTGATTGTCGTGTTTTAATAGTTTTTCAAATTATTATTATTTATAATATCGTGATAATCTGAGACTAGAAACAAATATATTTTTTATTGAGCTGTGACTTTTATTCGTTTTATTTACAATGCAGTGCTATTTATTTTTTATATTTAAATTTTAAAAAATTAAAACATTTTATTTTAAAAACAAACTTTATCCGAGATAGTCAATACCCATTGCCTTAAGCCTATGCTCAATGACCATTGCACTAAGCACTTGCTGACAAGTTGTCCTGACCAATCCAAGCTAGAGACGGTGGCAACTGGGAATGTGCCACTTGCTGCCTAGCCAGCAGCAAGCAACCAACCAGCCCGAACCCGAAAGACTAAGTCTGACCTGGCACTGCCAACCCACCATACCAGACTGAGGAATATGAACCTTCAGGTTGTGATGGGCCTACATCCCATAATGTCATACCAATATGACATAACTCGAATACCCAATTAATGTCATGTCAGATATGGAACAGTGGCCTAACTAGGCCACCAAATTTTAGTATGTCGGACACCTTAAGGTCTGTGAGTGATGACATGCCATTTAGTTGTGTCGGGGACATTAATTTCCAGTAGTTTGCAATAGTAATGATTGTGATGCCATACTACAACAATCAAAAACTCATATACAACGGCATGATTGGTATTTCTAGTGATGACATACCATTTAGTTGTGTAAAGTATTTTGGATCTTTATTGGTATTTCATGATCATTGGACTTCTGACAGCAAGATTCTAGTGATCCAGATGTGTTTTCCTTTTTCTACGCATGGCGATGAATCTCATGATAGCCGACATTGCAAAGCTAATAACTAAGTGCTTCAATACGTATTTGGGTATTTTGTTAGTGTTTCGTGATCATCATACATTGCTGGGTGTTTTAAAGTATTTGAAATCTCTATTTTGAAAATACTTTCAGTTGACATTGATGTGAAAGACTGCCAATTTGAGAGATAAAAAGAACAAAAATTGGAACTAGCGTGTCACCAGTGAAAATTATTGGTAAATTTACTTTTTTTGGGCTACATCGGTGAGGATCTGATTTATAACTCAGAATTACAATGAATCACTGATTAGAAAATTTATCTAACACTAAAAATGATAAGTAGATAATGATTGATGCACATCTACAAGTATATATGTGGAAATAAATTGATCATAGCATGCACATCTACAAATATACATATGGAAATCAATTGAGACTTGTAAAATAGAATAAAGTTGTGGACTACTATGTAATCTAGACTCGATATAACATTTCCTCTAAAGGAAAACCTCACTCCCTCTAGAGTTCACTTAATTTATATTTGTTGAGTCATATAATAACTCCATATGTGGATTAACATATTGTGGATAGATAACTTTAGAATTAGCTGACGAGTAACTCTCTCTCTCATATATAGAAATCCAAATAGAACTATAAAAGAATAAGAACAAGTAATGATTCCAAATACATTTTCTTAACTTTTATTCTTCTTTAGCTCACGAAATAAATTTTACTCAAAAAATTAATATCATCATTCACTAAAATCTTGCCAGACTCTAGTGAAAAATACTAATGTTTTTTTTAGGATAAAGTAAAAGAACTACTAGTGATTGACAACTCATTTGATATTAAGGATATTAAGACTACTGTTAGTGCTAGTTTTAAAATCAGACATGATCCAAATCTTACTACAGACATAGACCAATCACAAATATTAGAGAACATGTGTGCATGTTAAGGTTATTATTGTATTTTTAAAATTTTTTTAATTTATTATTATTTATGATAACATCATTAAAGCTAAATCACGAAAGTAAAACATATTTTTTTTATTAAATTATAATTTTTATTCATTTTAATTTGCATTAATATACAAATTATTTTTAATATTTTAATTTTTAAAAATTAAATTTATTTTATACTTAAAGATAACAGTCAATGACACTGTCCCACAACAAGGCCCAATGACTAGTGGCTATAAGATGGATTGTGGAGTGGCTATAAGATGTGTTGGTTAGGCTAGAAGGGCCAACCTAGGCAAGTGGTAGTGGCCACAAGCCATTGCCCTGCCCACAACCCATTGCTAAGTGCTGACTACCACAGGGGCCTAGGCATTGCATTGACCACTAACCAATGCAATTAAAATATTCTATAGTCAAAGTAAGAATGTTTAGTCTATTTTGCTCATTTCCAAAAGAAAACTTTCTCAAAAATCTTTCAATCCTACAAAACAACATGAGTAGAAGCAAAAATAAAATTAAAATTAAATTACTTTAAAAAGAAGCTCAAAAAAAAAAACTATTAGAAAATCCAATAATCAAAATAAAATTATGTAAGAGTTGTGGTGCCAACATAGTATCATCATATCATATCATGAAGAGAGTTTACGAATAAAATAAATATTATAAGACTTTGAGAGGTAATCTAAATAATCTCTTTATATTGTGTAAAATATGAAAAGAGACACAATATAAAAGAGTAGAAGAAGGTATTTGGTGATTAGCTAATTTATGATTGAATCTATATTATTCCAAAAATATTTTAGTACATCTCAATTAAATAAGAGTCTTTGAACAATCTTAATAAAATATCAATTCTTCATCTCTACAATCTTATTTTGGGAGAGTGTACTCACAAAATGTTTAAAATATACTCTAATGATCATCACAACAAGTGTTGAAAGTATTAGATATATACTCTAATATATTGTTACTCTTAGTAATTTTTATATTTTTATTAATTTTATTTTTATTTCTACTGAAATATTTAAAAATAGAAAGTATTTATGACAAAATAGAAACAGACTAAGAAAAAATATAAAATGAATAAACTTATCAATAAACATAATAAAGTATCTAAAATCATCATGAGTTTTATCTCTATGGGATCCCATATGTCCAAGTATATCATACCAAATGAATCATTGTTCACATAAGTCTGGCTAGCAGAATAAAAAATTTAATACATTTTCCTAACTGATACGCCCCACACTCTAGCATAGATATATCTCTAATATTAGAATAAATCATTATCATATCAATCATTGATAGATGACTAAATCAAAAAATAAATAAATAATAAATCAATAATATTTGAACATCTAGTGGGATATCTTATAGTTGAAGTATGATTTTTTTAGTCTATTTTGTTCATTTTAAAAAGAAGTCTTTCTCAAAAATCTTTTAATCCTATAAAATAACATGAATAGAAACAAAAATAAAATCATAATAAAGTTGCCTTAAATGACAACTCATAAAAAAGACTACTAGAATATCAAATACTGAAAATAAAATCATGTAAAAGTTGTGGGTGCAACTTCAACATGGTATCAAAAACTTTCTTTCATGGTTGTGGCTCACCGCCACTATCACTTTACCCACAACTCTATTATAATCATCGATACCAACAATATTTCAACTTAAAACTAGTGATATAATTTTTTCTAAAAGATCAAACAGTTTATATTAGAGGTCATGTCTTGATATGATATCAAATGTATATGTCTAAGGGTGATATATCTCTAGTGTGAGACTCATCAGATATAATCACTCCGATTTTTAGAGTTAAGGCTATTGGGATACCAACCTCTCATAGATTTCACGTTAAAGCAAAAACCTTGTGTATTAGATAGATATGACCTCCATCAAAACCTTTAGTGTTAAAAAAAAATGAGTAGAACTCTTTCCTACCAAAACCTAATTAAAGATTTTTTACATTTTTTTAGATACTCTGATAAGTTTCATCAAAAAGAATAGTGGATGCACCAAAGAGGTACCCTCTATTAGTATATTCATTGAAACTTTAGTTCAAGTCTAGTTGCTACCAAACTAAACCTTGTAGTTGTAGAAATTATAGAAATTAAAACAACTTCATTGCCAAAGTGCCCTGGCCCAATTGCAACAGGGCCTTGACCCAATTGTGGTAGTTTTCTTCGATTTGCTATAGTGTTTGGACTCTGTTAGACTCAGTTGGATCAGGTTATTATAGTATTTTTTGTGTATTGTGAAAGGATATTTTTATTGTAAACATTTATTTTGTATATGATTAGCAAACTTTTGTTTGTGGAAGTGAGATCACATGAAATTACCTAGTGAAAACTAGATACAATAACTCATGTACCTTGGTTCACTTTTATTACAATTTGGTTCACAAATCAATAAAACCTAGAGTATTTATAAGAGAAACTACCATAATGTAACAATAGATAATATTGACAATTAATAGCCAGTTATTTATTTATGTTGTCCATAGATATTAGATTGACAAAAGCATTTGTTTCTTGCATCACGCATAATAAAATTTAGGATCTAGTAATATTCATGTACCCATCAAGTAATTTTCACCTATAAGATTGTATTTCTCCAATTCTTCCGGATAAATTAACCAACAGGGATAAGTATACTCATTTTGCAGATTGAACTTAGCTTTACAATAGAGTAAAAAAATTATTATCACTAAAGACTAATTTTACAGCTCTTATTAGACAGAATAATCAATTAGATAGTATTATATATCTTCATTCCATTGCAAAATAATATTTAAAGTTAAAGACTCAGATTTTGAGTGAAATTAAACTTTCTATATCTATTAAGATTAATCTTTTTTATAATATAAAAAAGATTTACTATTTGTTCTCAATGAGGTAGGGCAGAATATATGCATATAAGATATTAGACATTACATCACAAGTCACATAAAACTTTTCTGACATATGAGTTTGTATGACTAATTATAGGCCCACGCCTATAATTAGTAGCATGGCTATTATAGTATCAGCTGACATTCACCAAGTCTATCACCATTTCCTTGAGACTACCAGTTCTCTAAAGGCATAAGAAGCATGGCTCATTATAAAGTAAGACTCACATTTGACTTTTGGGTTGTGAACAACAAATCAACATCCATATTATAAGTAATTGGTATTTATTTACCTTTTATAATTATTGCAGTTTACCACCATATCATTTTTATGCTTGGTACATATCAAAAATGTGAAACAAAAAAAAATATTCACTATCTCATGTCATAAAATCAACATCCTTAAATAATTAGTAAAAATGATCAAGAGATCCCACGAATTAGGTTCTCATATCAAAAGAATCAAAAATAACTAATAAATAAACAAAAACTACAATACTCTCATCAATCTAATGCATACAAATTCATAATACCGAACATGGAGAAAATAAAGATAAATTAAGGTCTTTTCATGACCTTCATGAAAATATTCGATTATTACTCTGCTATCTAAATATATGTTATAATAATAATCATATCCTAAATCTTTTATCTAATAAAGAAATAAATCACTTCAATGTACTTCATCTGCTCGTGATATAGTGAATTGAAGATTACATATCTTATTGTCTGACTATTACAATAAAAAATTATAAAAGACAAGAATGCATACTCAATCTCTTCAAATAGATGTCACATTAAAAATATCTCTAAAATAATCATCATCACTCTAAACTCCATCTAGAGATGTCAATCGGGTCGGGCGACCGGGCACATTCCACAACATGGTACGGGTCAACCATGCTTTGTCATAGATTGTGCTGGCCCATGGCACGGCTTGTATCGTGCTAGGCCGATGCAAGCCATATTTCTTGTTGAGCCAAGCATGACCCACAAGCCTAGCCCAATGACATAGTTCACAGGCCCGGGGACCAAGGACCAACTACTACGGTCAGGTCATGGATCACGAGTCAAGTCTTGTTGAGTGACCACCTGACAATGCAGATTTTTTAAAAAAAATACCTGGCCACATACGCCCAATATTGCTTACGTGACCATTTGCAATAGGGTCTTCATGCATCCCCATTACATTTTCACGAAATGGGCTCCGAGAAGGACAGCAAGAAGCCGCACCTATCACTGTCTCTGTCGGCATGTTTAATAAAAAAATTAAAAATTTAATGTCAATTTACAGTAGCCATCGAACTAATTCCAATGACTACTATGGCCAAAATCCAATGGCTACCATGATTCTGACCGTTATTTAATTAAGATAAATTCAAAAAAAAAAAAAATATTTATATTTTTAGTAAATTTTAATTTTTTTACATAAATATAAAATAAAAAATTTAGATATCTATTCTCAATTTTTTTTCATCTCTCTGACTCTCTTAGGGCCTGTTTGATAAACTGAAAAAATTAAGTACTAAAAATTAAATACTGAAAAAATTAAGTATTAAATTTTATAAGTGTTAAATTTGTATTATAAAACTGTTTGATAAATTACTGACAATTGAATGCTAAAGATAAATATATTGTTTAATAACTGTAAATACTGAATACTGAAAATTATGCATTTTACATATTTACTCTTATTATCATTGTTTTACATATTATCCAAAATAAATCGAGTTTTTAATAATATTTTATTTTTTACTATAATTATTAATTATTATTAAAAAATCATTAGAAACATATCCATAAATAAATCATAATATCCAAAAAAAACATAAATATTTTTAAAAAATAATCAATAGAATCTAAACATTTTAAAACTATCCTAACTTTTAATATAAAAATAAAAATTAATAAGCAACTAGTTAATTTGTTATTTCCTCTCTTAAATTAATCATAAAAAAAAATTAGGGTTAAGGTTTGAAGTGGTGGAGAAAAGAAGAAAAGAAGATAGGTTTACAAACTAAACTATAATATGAATGAAAAAACGAAAAAGAAATGAAAAAGAAAAATAAAAAATGATCATTTAAAAAAAATTTGTTGAATTTTTCTCCATTCACCGATAAGAAGGCATCTACCTACTTATTATTTTCAATGATATTTCATTTAAAATTTTCAATTAAGAAATTCCTAAAATTTTTTATCAAACACGTTGAAAAATTAAAACCATTTAAAATTTTCATTTTCAATGGTTTGAAAAAATTCAATGATTTATCAAACAAACTCTTAGCCTCTCTCAGTTATAACTCTTTCTCTAGTCTCTCTTTTATAATATAAATATGAAATTTATTATTTTTTTATTCACTTTATGATATATGCTTGTGCATGTGGGATTGAGGGTTCACAGTGGTATGGATGTGCCTATACAATACTACATCTTATTTGCCTCAAAATTAAAATTTACAACAAAATAGTATGCAGTAGAATACATAATTTTTTTTGTTAGAGTGATAGTTTGTGAGTTTTTTTTTCTTTTAATTTCATAATTTATTTAAAAAATATACATAATTACAAAAAATATTATATAATGAATTTAATAATAATAAGTATAATATCGACTTTAATATCGATAATAATGATAATTTTATTGAAAGGTCCGAGATAGTAACTATATTTTTTCTAATAACATCAACTCAAACTCATATGCCACTTAACAAATAAAAAATTAGGTGAACATCAAATGTATGAACGCACTTTAAAATAATAAAAACTAAAAATTCTAATGATATCGATGAAGAATCAATACAGTATATATATTATGAAAAAATATATACATAAAAAAGTATGTGTGGGACTGGGGACTTAAAGAGATATGTCGATCAATGTACCAAAAAATATGATATATTAGATCCGAGACAAACTCAACTTAAATGTGGAATCTTTCTAGTTGGATCTAGTTTAATTTTATTAACTTCTTTTATATACCACGATGATTTTGAGAGAAGAGATATTGTCAAACCAATTACGATCATGAGTCTACCGATTAAATTTTTAGAGGATCATAAGGTAGTTAGTATTATGCAGACATACTTTCAACCTGATTAACATAAGAATCGTAGATCAACATATAAAAATGACATAATAAAATATTATAAATTTAAAAAATAATTAATAATATATTAATGACGTTCGATATATGTATTAATCATGATAATATATTATTTACATACCTCATCATCTACTACAGACTCTAAATAAAAAATCAATGAAAAAATATTAGAATTTCATAAAATTATCCAACCTCATGTTAGTCCTTCCATATACTAGTGTATAAGTTGGATCTTTATGGAAAAATAAAATTAAAAATTTAATATTTAATCACTTTCAATAATGATTTTAATAATAGAATAACTATTACTATATTTGTTATGACTATTAGAAATGAGCCATTAAGTGAGATATATCATATTAGGTGCATATGTCACATGATTAATCTCATAGTATAGGCAAGAATAAAAATTATTTCTTCTATACTTGAAAAAATAAGAAATTCGCTAAAATACCTTATGAAGCCTAGTATATAATAAAAATTTAGCAGCCTATATTTGTCTACAAGGCTAAAAAAAATTCCAAATAGATATAGGATATCATTAAAATTATACGTATCTTATGTTAAAGTTTTGTTTTGGCTACCAACACATTATATCCAACTATATCAATTATAAAAGTGACAAGATTATTATTAATAATTTGAAATGCAAGAATTGTATTTATAAAATTCCTAAAAATTTTCTGACATTAAGAACTTATATTTGTCTGTGTACACTCTCATCACTTGCATTATACTTAGGTGCACACACAATATTAATATCATATATAGCAAGTATAGAAGTCACCCTATATTTAATATCATTGCTGTTGAAATGAAAACAAATATTTGAAATACTGATCTTTCATTCAAACTCTATATTATTTTGACTACTTGTATAAATTACAAGGTTAAGATAGAAGAAATAAAAAATATTTTGACACAAATATCCACGTGGATGAACTAAGTACACCAACTTGAAGATTTTATTCACGAAAAATTAACAGCTTTATTTACATACTATGCCACTAGATATAATAATAGTTGTAGTCAAGCTTTAAGTACGAAGATAGATACCATATTTAGCGATGATTTCTCCATTCAGTTAGCAAGGAAAAAATGATGGGATGGTCTGTCAAATAAGTATGAGTTATCTTGATACTTAAATACTAATTATTTGTTTATCTTATCACATAGTGATAATAAGAATTTAAATATTTTACTATGATGAAAATCATACGAATTCACATATCTCATGTTATCTAAGATGACACATGATCTACTGACCTTTTCGATGTCTAACATAACAATAGAATATGACAATCAATATTATTACAGATAGGAGATCAAGATTATGATCAAATATCATAGAAGCACAAAAGGACTGGATATATTTGAGGCTATGCATTATGGATAAGGCACAAAAGATAATGAGGAATAATAATTCATAAGACGTGAAGATCAAGGATATCGAGGGCACCATCCACATATTTAAACATATTCATGATGATGATCTACATCTTCATCCACAGTACCATACCATATACATCAATTAAACATTCGTGATTCTCAATTCATGTGATACTTATATTTGTTACAATGCTAGTACTTATTTATTTTTGTTGTTTTATTTTCCATTTTAATTTATATACCATTATTTATTGATGCATGAAGTATGTATTATATTGGATATTAGATTATATTTTACTTTATAATTTTTATCATTTTAAATTTTGATTTTTTTATGACTTGTGCATTAATCCTTTTAATTTAAATAAAATTAAATAATCATAAATCATATTAGGGCAAAAAAAGTCAGTTCGTACTAGCTCGAACCAGCCCGATTCTGCTCAAACCAGCACGACACACTCCAAGCCTTGCACTATGTGGGCCAGCCATTTCATGCCAAGCCAATAAGCTAGTTCCCATAGCATGTTCAGCATGGCACAGTAGCATAACCATGCCACACTCAAAAGGGTCATGCCGACACAACACGCTACAACCCGTTTGATATCTCTAACTATATTTTTATACTAGATATTGAAATAATTATTTATGTCTTACTTTTTTATGAGAAAAAATTACTCAAAAAAAGTAGTCTTATCATAAATCTCCTCCCAATATATGATGATGTTCATCTCGAATTTAAATACCCAATTAATTACAAGTTTCCATGATCTCTAAAAGAGATCTCTGGTCATTAAGATCTAAGAAGCACGGACACGAACAAGGACATGGGGATACGACACGGCAGGATACGGGGACACAACAAATTCTAAAAAACTAAGATACAGATACGACTAGGATACGACATGATAAAAAAAATAAAAATAAAAATAAAAATTATTAATTATAAATAATATGTATTTTATAAAATTTATTAAATTAAATTAAATTAAAATATTTTATTATATAAAATAAATATATAATGTTTATTTTATAAAATAAAAATATTTTATTTTATTTTATAAAAATATTTTATTTTATGCCACATCCCCACACAAATACGCCCCCCTGCCTCCCCCTCAAACACGCCCGCCCCTGCCTCTCCCCTCAATTCGCGCCGCCCCTGCCTCTTCCCTCAATTCGCGCCGCCCCTGCCTCTCCCCTCAATTCGCGCAGCCCCTTCCTCTCCCCTCAAATCACGCCTGCTCCTGCCTCTCCCTAAAATCGCGTCTGCTCCCTGTCTCACCCTCAAATCGTACCCGCCCCCTGCCAGTGGCCACCATCGCCCATGCGGCTACGTTGGCCACCCGACGTCGTCGGACATCGGACACTATAGACATGGATACGGCTGCCGACGCAACCATCCGATACGCCACGTGGCATATTAGATACGGATTGTGCAATGATACGCCACGTGGCGTATCGGACACGTATCTGTGCCGTGTCCATGCCGTGTCCACGTGTCGGACACGTGGACACGGCTGTAGGGAGCCGTGTCCGTGCTTCCTTGATTAAGACTATCTCACATACCTTAGTATGCAAAAATCTATGTTAAAGTAAACATGTAAAAAAAATTAAAAAATTACTAATTACACTGAGTGTATATGTTATATCTAGTCTAGTCATAGTCAGAGTAAAAAATGTTTCTATGATTTTCCTATATAGAAGAGTAAACTAAAAATATCATATCAAAAATGAATTAGTAACTTAATCAACAAGAGTATCTACTGAAGTACGACTCAAAAGATCAATCTCTACAAGAATATTAAATTTATTTTTTATTTGTGACAATATAATATTATTCATAGAATAAGACACTTTTTGCCAAATAAATATCTGAATTTCTCAAGGACCTTACGAAGTCATCTCAAGGACTTTTTGCCAAATAAATATCTACGTCTAAAAGTACTCCTTAAATGATGTGATTCTCAACTTATCACCTCACATAATTTAAATATCAACTATGTAAATAATTAGTGAAATCATCTTGCCATTAAAACTCATTTAAAAAACGAAAAAAAAAACAATAACACACATGCATAACCTAAACGAATGATTATCTATGAAAACCTTACAATGTAAGCTTTCAGTTACTACTTCAAGTCAACAATATCTTCTACAACCTGCAAACTATACTTGATTATACTATTTGAAACCCCGATAGTTACTCCATATATTCCTCATCCACAAAATCAACATGAAGAAATATATTTTTCACGTAAGTTGTTGTATCATCTTATTATGAGATATTACAAGAAAAAAAAATAAACACTAAAAATATCTTTGTCACTAGAGAGTAAGTATTTTGATAGTCTAAACCAAATATTTAAGTGTATCTTATTTTTGTCTTACGGTGATCTATTTTTCTACATGAACATGTCTTCACAGTGAATACCACCTACAACTAACAACGAATATTTCTAAATATTTTGATATTAATTCTCAAGTCTCATTAAAATTGATAATATACATCTCTTTTATCATGGTTTGGCACCATCATGAATAAAAAAATACGTCTAAATGAGACTTAAATATGCTAGTATCATCAAAAAAAACTAAAAAAAAAAGAAACAACAAGATGAGAGTATAACAAATCTATGAAATAATTTACTAAGTACGATTCTTTTGTTCGTTCATTCCAAAAAGGAACCAAAAGATCAAGATCAAAGTGATTGATTACAAGATTGTCTGACTCCTCGACAGGCTCATCTCTAATCTGAGAAGGCTGGGCTTTAACGATCAAAGAGAGAAAATCTACTATATAATTTCATATTTTTCTTTGAGATAATCTTATCTCTTGATAAATAAGAAAGACTATTATGTCTAGATCTAATGTAGATGCATAGTACAAAATTATGATATTAATAACTTGTAAACTTAAGAAAATCAATCATTTAGAGAAGTTTTGCTTATCAATTCAAAGATCGATGATACTATATTATAATATTCAAGTAGGTTAGCATATTATTGTCAACCTAATATTCTATGAGCGGATAAAATATATTAAAATTGATTATTATTTTATATAAGAAAAGATTCAAGACAATTTAATAATCATTATGTACCTATTACAAGAATAAAAATTACATATATCATCATGAAGACTCTTAAAAAAACTACGAATCTGTTTCATTTTTTTCAGGATGGGTATTTATCCCATATACTACGTGGCTTAAAGTGAGTATTGAAGTTAAGTTTAGTTGTTATTTTATTTTATTTCTTTTTATTATTTGTAAACACTTATCATGTGGCCTGCCTCAAATCATATATGATGTAATTACTATATTTTCAAAAAAAATTCATTTAAAATATTTTTCTTATTTTTTCTTCTCTTCAATAGTACTAGCTTCAATAGTTGTGATTGATTACATATATCTCTTATCATGTGGCCTGCCTCAAAGTTATTGATTACATATATCTCTATTTTTTCTTTCTTTTATCTTCACCCTTGCCAAAATCCACAAGAACTAAAACACTATTCAACTCTTGCATAGTTGTGAAAGAGCATCATATATTTATATCAATTGTGATGAGTATCATGATGCTACTAACTTCAATAGTATTTTACATGTCATTAAAATTAATAATTAGGAATCAATTTATAACCAAGTCTCACATGTCTCACTACTAAGGAGCTCATTCATTAGGTAATCCATCATCCCTAAGCCCTAAACAAAAAATCACGTCTAAGCTTTTGTCACTCACTATGTATAATTCATGAGTCCAAGCTTCTATGAAATAAAAATTGGGATCTTGACTTCGTTCAGCAGATAAAAAATCCACATAAATAAATGTAAGCCACACCATGCAAATCTTCACGACACATCAATATTCTGCACACCAAAATATCCAAGCTCTACACACCAATTTCAGCACACTAATGGTCACACCACACGAATTCTACATGGCAATTTCTGTAAATAAATAAATAGTAATCATACAAAATTCTGCACAGTCCACACTCCTACTGAACACGTGCACTGTTCACCACATTGTTCACACAAACCAATTTCTGCAGACATGAACTCCATGTCAACACAGTGGGTATCAACGTAACAAGTGTCACTAGCACACTTAGATTAGATGTACGACATGCTTCTACTATCGCATATTCGTGACTTGTGCAAATACAATGCACACACATGCCCTATTTCAAATGTACACACCAGACATGTGCATCTATGATGTTATAAAGGCATGCCTCACACCCAAAATCTTCTCTTACCTAAAGTTTGGCAATAATACCATGTGAAATAAAACCCATATCACAAAAAATATTATGTTAGAACTTAGAAATAAAATATAACTCACAAAATAGAAAGAAATCACTCAATAATAATAATAATAATGTATAAGTGGATTTATAAACAAAAAAATATAAATTATAAATTAAGTTCAGAGAAAAGAAATGTGCCTTGAAGTCTCTTCAAAATTTTAGTAAAGATATATATTGACTAATCAGTATTATGAATATAGGCAGTAATAATAATCTCATTATGGAACTTCTCCAAAACAAAAAATCATCTTTATGTGTCTTATCCTCAAAAAGATATTTGATCTAAAATATCTCAAATGTGACACAAATTATTTATCTAAAATTTATCTTTATATTAAATTTTAAAATAATCATTTTTCTCTTACTTTTATAAGAATCACGATTAACTCCAAAAAACAAAAATTTATAATTGATCTACTCTCAGTACAAGCTCATGTCCAACATTAATTTGAAAACCTGATTAATTATATGTGTCAGTGATCACAATAAAAATTCTTAAGGCATTGAGATTTCATTATATGCCTTAATATGCAAAAAATAATGTATAAATAAACATGCCATAAATAATATAAAAAATAATTAACTATACTAATTATATAAATTATATAATATAATTTAGTGATAATTAAATAATTAATCTTATTAATTATTCTCTTAATATAGTAGAATCAACTAAAAAAATCACATCATGTAGGAAATCAATACATGGTTCAATCAAAGTAACTATTAGAATATAACTCAAAAAATCGACATCTATGAAGTATCAATTATATATCTTTTCTGTGATAACACAATAAATCTCTTACAGTATACGTCTATTCCAAAAAAGTATATGGGCATCTCAAAATCTTTTTTTTTAACTACGCCTGAAAATATTCATAAAGTTTAATGATTCCAACTCAATTTCTCGTGATAAAGATATCATTCATATACATAATCAACAATGTCAACTTGCCATTTGAGTTCCTTTACAAAAACAAAGAAAAAATTTAACATACTTGTGCAACCTAAAAGATATGACTACAAATGGAAACCATGCAAACCAAACTCTTAATAATTGTTTTAGCCAATATAATACTTTTCACAATATACACACTAATACTAATTATATAGCTTGAAATTTGAGTTGTTCGACATATATTTCCTTCTCAAATTCACCATGAAAAAAAAAATATCCTTCACATCTAATTGATGTACTCTTCAAATATGATATAATTTCAATGATGAAAAATATTGGGAGTTAGGACCATGTCACATAAGAAAAAATATTATAGTAATCCAGATGAAATATCTAAGTAAATCATCTTGAAATAAGTCTCACCTTAAAATAATCTACTTTACGATATAGACCAATCTTCACATTGAATTCACACATACAACCAACAATATATTTTTTTATAAATTAAGATATTAGTTCTTAAGCCTCATTGGAATAAAGATTATTTTTCTTCCATGGTGGTCTTATATCATCCAGGATGAGATAATACATCAATAAAATACTTAAATATCATAGTACCATCAAGAAAAATAATAAAAATATCAAAAAATAAAAAAAATTGAGTAAGACAATCCAATAACTATAAAATTGAGTAATGAGTATAACTCATCTATTTTTTTTCTAAAAAGTAATCACGAGATCAAGATCAGAAGAATTAATTATAAGAATATCTAACTTCTCAGAAGACTCCTCTATTGTGAATAGACTCGACGTCTTAGGTGGTCATGTATCATAATTCTTAGTTCACCTAAACTAGAGGTGAAGTAAACTCTGGAGCTACCAAATTAATTAGACTAGAGAAATATTTGCTTTCTATGAAAACTTCATTCTCTTGCGAGTCAATCTGTTAAGCACTGTTCTTACAAATGATAACTTCAAAAGAGTGTCATCATAAAGTTAACCAAGTTCAGGATATCAGAATTGAGAAGTAACTCTCTCCTACTAAAGGTATAAGTGTGACTACAAATGAATAATTAAAAATAATAAATTCATATATATCTTTTAAACCTTTAATCTTTCTATACTCTTTAAAAAATAAATTATGCTGAAAAAATATAATATTAGAATTTATCAAAATTTTATCAATCTCTAATGAATAATACTTGTACTAATGCAAGAAACAAGAGTAATCAAGAAAAAAAAATTTAATCATCCTAAGGGTCTTCTTGTCGCATCTTGAGAAAAAATCTTGAACAAAATAAATACTCACAGACTCTGATAAGAATTCTAAATAATTTATCTTTATGATATAAAATTTAAAAATATATATAACAAAAATTATAGAAAAATATAATCAGTTGATGATTTAATTATCAGTTAAGATCAAATCTTGCCAAATATATTTTGAAATAATTTTAGCAAATAAGAATATCTAAGTCATCTTAACTAAATATTTATTCTTATTTTATATCATTTCATTCTAATAGACTATGCCAAAAATCAACACTTAGTCCTTAAAGTTTTGAGTTGATTATAAATTAATTAATAAGAGACATCCAAGAAAATATTCCTTGGTATATGTTATTTGCAAATGACATATGGTTAGTTGAAAAAACTAAAAATTTAGATAATTACATTTGAGTACAAGGAGTTTAGCATTAGTCAAAAGAAGATCTAATATTTAAAATATAAGTTTATTCACATTAAAAGTGATAATGATATAATAATCAAAATATAAAAGAATTAAATATCAAATATCAATAATTTCAAGTATTTAAGCTCCATATTAAATAAAGACGAAGATATCAACGAAAATATATTGCATAAGATTAAAATTGAATTAGGAATTCTTGGTGATTAACAAGTACAAAAAAGATTAAAAAAATTATAGAGCAATAGATCGATCATGTTATATAGAAGTAAATGTTAGGTGAGCATGAAATATTAGTAAGTATATAGAGTTTGTGCGCATCTATTATGATTTATGTTACACCCTTTGTTACATTTACTATGTAGACAATGTTACATTTACTATATTCTTAGTATGCCTACTATGCATAGTGGGCACCTACTGTGCATGCCCATTGTATGCTTGGTGTGCCCCTATGATTTATACCTTGCTCTATTACCATATTAAAATATAACCCACGATGTAGAAAGAAAACTCTATAATAATAATATGGATGTATTAGTGGATCCTATAAATAAATAAAAAGTGAATTAGGATGGCTTACATGTTTGGTGTGCTTTTCATAAAGCAAAAAAAATAAAAAAAATACAAATATAAACAATAACACAATAATAATCTCGAATATATATAGAAAAAATCTCAAATATATAATTCTAACTTGGATTGTGACGACCCACATGTTGGATACTCTCATCCATAAAATATAACAAAATAAAAATCAAAAAAAGATAATAAATCATAACACTAGAGGAAAAACCTTTAAACATTCTTTGAGAGTTTGACACTCAACTTGATTTGAGTTTTGTTCTTTCTATTAATATTAGCATTATTATTACCTTTTTCAAGTATATGAAAATAATTAATAAAATGTAATTATATAAGTCACTACTCTTTATATTATTTATGTTATTTGTATAATTAGTCATTTAATAAATTCTCTTAAACATATTCATATAGAAATAATTTTTAAGATTTTCAAACATATAATGAATACTCGAGATTTTCTTTTGAAATTATAGATATAGATGCATACAAGCACATTCACATTTATATTAGATCATAGTAATTACAGGAAAAAAAATTATTAGTTGAATTTTTACTTTTCTAGATAATAACTTGATCAAAAAAAATAAGTAGATCATTTTCAGATCAAGTAGAGACAAAATAAAAAATTATGATATCCCCTATCTATGAACACATGTAGATCAAATACTTATTAGATGTGATTAGCTTACGAAACTAATAACATCGATTTTTGAGACTATCAAACAACATAACATATTACTTCTATACCAATTTTTCATGAGTAGACAAATCAAATTCTAATAGACTATATTGAAATTAATCCATAAAAATAACATAAACTTCAATAAAAATTCACTAATTATAGTGTATGATGAAATGCATCAACATAATGAAAAAATGGATTGGTATATCTCACATGCAAGATACTCTCATTCATAATAAAATAAATAACAAAAAAGTAATAAATAAAATTATAAATTAAAAATAATTTAAAACTACAACCTCCCCTCCAAAAGATAATATGTAAAGATCCAAAATTTTAAGCTTTGAGAACAAATAAATTAAAACATCTTCAAGGCATTCATGAAAATGTCCACAAGCTTATATATTATTTGAATATAAATTTTAATAATTGTCTCAATTTTCACCTTTTCCCTGAGAACATATTAACATTTATAATTTTCACATTAAAATTATAAATATTTTTCTCTCTTCTGCTCTTAAAATATCATAATTATTATGTAATAGAGAACTCAAGCTTTAAATATTTTTTATTTATATTTTTTATATTATATAAATAATAAATCATGTGAGAACTAAGACTATTACTAACTATGAATAAATAAATATTGACAAAAAAGCATTCTGTTGGCGATTTGGGACTTAGTACATAAGTTGAAGGTACACATATTTTATTTTTTTTGAATTAATTTTTGTAGTTTAACATAAATAAAATAAAATTATCTCTTACTCAAAATTATATTAACTATAAAATAATAAATAATATAAAAATAATATAGACTTAGACATTAATAACGACAATCTAACCAAAAAAGCAAAGACTGGCATTACGAAAAATGAATAAAATCTAAAAAATCTATTAACTATAGAATGAGTCCGTGACACTAGGTTATCTTTCAGTCATAAGTCGGTCTTGACCCTTGTACCTAAAAAATCTAAAAATGAATAAATATTTATAACTTGACGTCACCTTAATATAATTAAAAAAAATTCTAGTGATGCCGAAAAAGATTCAATATAATATATATTATGAAAATATATATACTTATAAGAGTACTGAAGATGCTAAACACTTTATGAGGCATGTTAAATAATACACTAAAAAAATATATTAGTTCCTAGACAAGCACAACTGAGTTATGAATATGAATGATAGAATTTTTGGATAAAGATCAACTTCATATTCATTGATCCCTTTTATTTATTATCATGAATTTGCAAGAAAATATATAACTAAGTTTATTACTAGGATGAGTCTTCTAATTTAATTTTTTAAAGATCATACACTATATTTTCCACACACATACATTCAGTCTGTTTATCATAAAATATCTTGGTAGACTAGTAAAAATAATATAATAAAAAATTATAAAATAAAAAAATAATAATAAGTAATAATCTTACAACACAAAATCTTCATGACGTCCATTAGTTGGACTAATCATGATGACAATACATCAGCAAGTGTCGCCGACTATTTTATTAATTCTAATTGAAAATTAAATAAAAAATATTTGAGTTTCATGAGATCCTCAATTTTCATGATGACCTCATTATATATTAATGTCTACCTAAAATTTTAATAAAATATGAAATAGGAAATAAAATATTTAATAATAAGTCAAATAATGATATCATGATAAGTATATTTTTTAGAACTATTAAAAAAAAATTTCAAAAGAAATATTTTTCCTGTTAAATATATGTGTCACATAATAAACTTAATAATACAGACCAACATAAAATAGTTTCTCTTTTTAAAACATATACATAATAAAAATACACTAAAATATATTAATACACCTAACATATTGCAAGACATAAACTCTATGCAAATAAGTATACCCAAAAAAAATCAAGTTAAAATCAGACATTATAGAAATTATAGATACCTTATTTTGATTTATGTGTTAACTACCAGTATGTAATATCTAACTGCATTAATAATAAAATTAAAAGAATAATAATTGAAAAATGAGATTGTCAAAAATTTAATATTTAAAATTTCTTAAATTTTTTATAATACAACAAACATATGTTTATCTATATATATTCCTAACACATACATTATTGCACTTAATTACATATGCAATATAAGTCATCCCTTTAACACATATAGAGTTATAGATAATGGCTAGATTTTTATGTCATAACTATTAAGATAAAAATAAAATATTTAAAATATTGATCTTTCATTTCATATCTCTATTAATTGACTACTTGTTTGAATCATATGAATAAAGTATAAGAAATAAAAATATTATCAAATAAATATCAATTTACATAAACTAACTATATAAACTAGATAATAAGATATGCAAACAAGTCGATAATCTATTTAAATATTATAAAAATAAATATAATAATTTTAGCAAGTTTCTAAGTATAAAGATTGATCATATTCAGAGATATTGACATATTAATTATTTAACTAAAAACAAATGACAAAGAGGTAGGTCGAATAAGAATAAGTTTTCGAAATACTTAGAAACTAATTAATGTTCTATTTTATCCCAACATAATGAAATAATTATATATTGAATTGATGAAAATCTACTTTTTTATAACTATAATATCATTTATAACTATAAATATATTTTATCCCAACTAACTAATGTTCTATTTTAGTAACTCATTTGATATCTAATATAGCATCGAAGTCTACTTTTTTATAGCTATAAATATAATATATATATAAAAAAATATATTATGATTATATATCATTAAAGTTTTAACAAGCATAAAAGATTGATAAAATTTATGAATGAATCTTCAAAATAAGTAAATAAACTACAAATAAATAATGACATATACGAATATAATAATACAAAAACTATAAACTGTGATGACCTAAACCAAACAAAAATTGGAGATTACTAATTAGTACTTTCTTAAAATTGATGTATTTTTTTATTATATTTTTTTCTATATTTGATAATAATAACAATTACAATGCTTTTTACATTCAAACAATTTTTTGCATATACATAATATTAAATATTAATATATTTATATCTATTACAGCCAGTTATGACCAATGGCCTATGTGGCTATGCAGTACATCTACAATAGATATATGTTACAATGCATCATATAGCTATCAGGAGTCTGAGACCAGCCAACAACTTGTTATGTTGGTGGTGCTCACGAGAGCTAACCCAAGCTAGCCTAGGTTAGTCATAGGTCATATCAATTTTTAACCAACATACCAACTCTCGCATAAACATACGCTGCAGTACACAACAACTTGTTATGACTTAAATTTTCACCCAAAATTCAAGTCATGTCAGCTCGTCACAACTCAGTTGACACCTCTAAATAATTTCCAACTCATCATCCCCCTAACTTAAAAATCATTCTCATACACAATAAGCAAAATTATCATATCAGCAAAATTACTTCAAAAAATAAAAATAAAATCTATCCCAAATCTAAATAAATTAACCACAATGACTCCATGAAAAAATCTTGCAAATTAGATTCTAGATAACTAGTTCAAATTATATAATATCTATCATAATTTACAAATCATTTCTAAAAAAATGTTGATGATAAGATGATTATACTTACTATATATAAATATATAGTTATTTTTAGATTACGAGAAATAATAAATTAAGAATCACTCAACTCAAAAAATATTTTCATTCATAATTTCAGAAAAAAAATCTTATAAGTTCATACATTTTTTTGGGATTGACATGACCTACTCCAAATGATAAATTATGTTGTCATAGAAGAGGTTAATTTATTGGATTGTATTACAACATATACTTTAATTGATCTAAATATAAATTTCTATTCTGATATGATTCATATAGTTGACTCTACTACTTTGCGAAGAATTAAAAACAAAATTAACTATATGATAATCAACAAACTAAATATAATTTATATAATTAATATACTTAGTCATTTTAAAAATTTTTCTCAGTATATTTACCTAAATACAATTTTTTTGCATAGTAAAGTATGTAAAAAAGTTTTTAAGACACTAGACCTCTTTTAATAATCCCAACATTTAAAATTAGTAAAATATTCAAATTTGGGTTGAGCTCCAACTTATACTAAGTAGAGATCATCTGTTGGATTTTATATTTTTTTCAAAGATAATCTTATTTCCTAAAAATAAGAAAGAAATAGTAATTTGAAGATCTTATATATATATCTAATTTAGAATAATAATGATAATTACTTTTAAAATATTTTAAATCTGACACATATTGAATAACTTTAAATATTCATTTTTTTTCTCTCATTATTCTTTGTTGTGATATGAAATATAATATATGATAACAATTTAGTATTTAATAAGTGAACAACATATATTGAGATGAACTACTTTCTTATATAAAAAATTTAGAATAAAACTATTACTATAATTTAAATTCAAATATCAAATCAATTAGCATATATATTCACAATAACTTTGAAAATGTTTTGGCTTATTTTTTTTTACTCTAACTTTGAGATTCTAAATATTTACACAATTACACATCAATTTGATAAATGACATTGCCGTTTAAATTTGTTCTTGCTTAAAATTTTTATTTCTTTATTTTACAATATAGATATGAACATTCAACTTGTAGACTATCTTAATCTATTTTGCTAATTATAAAAGAATATTTGATTGAACATATTAATTTGAGTTTTAATGATTAATGTATTGTTTTTGGCTTTAATGTTTACCATTATAATTATTAAATATTGTTAGTTCAAAAAATAACTTTGGAAGTTAAAATGATTTGAATATGATATTATTATAAAGATTAGGAAAAAAATCTATTGAACATCATAACATTGCAAAGATCAAGAGAAAAGCTCATGGTGGTTTCTCATTGCACAATTTGTGTTTTATGGTTGCTTCTCTAGTATTACCTCAGCTACTTAAATTCATCAAATTTTCTAGATTTCTCTTTCATTAAGCAAATTAAGAGGTTAGGAAGCTGTCTATTAAAGTCACAAAGAATATTACTTGCCCCTAGTAATCATATCACTACAATAGCTAACCCCAGCCAACCATTAGACATGCATGACAAGAGCCAATATTATATTGAGCAGAGGCACAGCCTGCACAGCCTGCGTAAAGAAGAAAGATAACCAGTACAGGAGTGAAAATTTTCATTGAACTTTCAATATTCTAAATGAACTTTGCTGCCTTCAGCAAAGCTTTGAAGATCTATATCCCCACCTGAGCTTCAGCAAAGCTTCCTTTAGCCTTGATGCCTTCTGAAGTAACAACTAGAGATGGGAAGGGCTCGAACTTCATCCTCCCTTCCCATTCTTCAACCAGCATCTTGGTTCTTTTCTGCATACTATTCAACACATTATGCCAAGTGTTCACCCTGGACCGCTCTCCCCCCTGTAACCCCACATTCAACAATGCCAAATCCTCCGTCTTCATACCCAACACCTCATGGGGATCCGCACCATCCAAAACCCAAATCAAGCAAGCACAGTAACCCCGAGTAATCTCCGAATCGCTATCAGCCATAAACTTCATCTTTCCAAACGGATCAAGCTCAACAGTAAGCCACACTTGTGCTGTACAACCCAGGATACGATTAGAGTTGACCCGGCATGAGTCCGGAAAGGGAAGGAGGAAAGTAGCATAGTGAAGAAGCCGTTTCACACGATCGATCGATTGCAAGAGAGACCTAAACTCGGTAGTTAGGCGGTGAAGTTTCTCTGAAACAAGTTTCTCAGCTGGCTGCGCAGTTAAGGCCGATGCCGGGCAGCAAAATGATGAGAAATTGGATTCTGAACGGATACATGGGGCTCTAAAAGGTTTACATGACTTGAACTGAGATCTGGAGGTAATCTGCTTGTGTTTGTGGATGGGATTTGTAGCCAAACATGTTGACCTGTGAGACGAATTCACATAACATGATCTATTAGACATGATCGCCCGACCGAATGAATGAGAAAGGTGTGGGACGAGCGTAAGAAGAATAAATAAGAAATTTTAGAGTTTGCTGCGGTCCGAGTGACACCTTCGACAGGGACGGAAACGAAATAAAAAACAGAGCTTGCGGCACACCAATAGGATAAACAAGATATCATGGTTAATTTCAATTTCAGGCCTCGAGTCTCGAGATGTGGGTTCTGTAATGGTGTAGGAAGTTTAAAAATTAAAAAAAATAAAATTAATTTTTTGAAAAAATTTATTTACCAAAGTAGTGCGCAAAGTAATTACTAGCAAGGGACAGCAACATTTAAATTAAATCAAATATTATCCACGACGACGGCATTCTAATTAATTAAATTATTATTGTCCACAACAGTGACATTTTGTTGAATTAAACCCATATGCCAGGGATTTTTCTCCTCTCATTTTTCTCTTAGCATGGTCTTAAAGGTAACAAAATAGATACCAAGAGCCAGAGGCCTCTTTTTTTATTATATCAATAATTATCCAAGATGATACCATGTTAGATAGGCATGTGAAGAGATTCTTTAAAAAATATGTTTAATTTTTAGGTAATATTTCATTTAATTCATTATGCACTTCATTACAATAAGTTGGGCTGCTAAGTATTTTTATTAATTGAGCCCTTACAATGATATAGTACTTAACTTCTATTTTTTTTACTTCAATAAAATAATTTAGTTAAGACATGTCCTTTAAGATTTTTGTAAATAAATACATGGAAATAGTAAGTAACTAACAAACAATGATATGTCTTTTATTTAATTATTTTTATTTGTTTATTTTCAATGGTGGTTGAGATTAATGATATTAGGAGATAATTTTTTTTACTGTTTCTATTTCGGTTACTATGTTATGAACTGTACTTCTTTATGAAAATCGGTTATGTTAGTGATGTTTGATTTTGTATTTTTTTTCTTCTTATTTCATATTTACATTTCCTAATATAATTGATTTTAACAAACAAAAAAAAATATAAAATACTTAATTGAAAAAAATTATAAAAATAAATAATTGTGTTTTAGGTATGATAGTAATTACATATTATTTTAATAAATTATTGATGTTATCATACTTAAACAATTAGTTATTATTAAAATATACAGATTCATGTATTTTACCTTGTTTACAATGAATATTCTCAAATCAATAGATTGAAATAAAAGTAAAAGGATATAAAAAAATAAATAAGATGGCTGCTACCATTGTTGAGATATGGTCCTAAAATTTTTAAAGTCACTAGTTTTATGGAATAGTACACCAAATCCTATAGATAAGATGCAATTCTTTGAGGACCAAAATTTTTTTAAAAAAAATTATCAATAGAGAAGATAAGAAACAATTGGTTAAATAATCAATAGTAATATTATCATTATTATAGTTTTTTTAACACTTAATGGATTTTGGAATGTAGGTATTTTCAGTCTCCATATGAGATTGATTTTGGATTTGTTTGTTAATGTCTCATCTTGCTATGAAAAGAAGATCGACAATAATAAGTGATACATAAGTTGAATTTTTTGTGATAAATTAATGGATGTGGCATATCATGGCTTCTCAGTGCTATTATATTTGCTTCATGGGCCACAAAGCCTACACCCTTAAGATGACTTGCAAATTAATAACTCGAATTCAAGGCCTCTAATTATAAATAAAACTCAAACACCATATTAAATTATAATTTTGTTTAAAAATCTCAAACTCTAAGAAATTGGTTGTAATACAATTATTATTTATGTAGTTAGTAAATGAAAAAAGTGCTTAAATGATAGAAAAAAGACATGCACAAATATAAATAAGAACAATAAAAATAAGACAAAATAAAACAATGTTTAAAATTGAGGTTGCTTTGATTGTTTTCTTTATGATAAAGTTAATTTGATATCAGGCTAATGACCACTCATATTATTTAATTCATTTGGGACCATTCTATATATTTCAAATATATTTATTTCAACAATTCCAGTGATATATTACTATAATGGACAAATGTTGAGGACAAAATTAGATGTCATATATGAGAAAAGCTATTATTATGCATATAAATATACTAGTTGAATTCATGTTTGAAGATTTAATTGATATGATATACTTAAGGATAAACATTGAAAAATGAATGTTCAAATTAGTACTCAATTGTAAGCATCTCCTTAGAAGTGGAAATAAGTTTCAACCTTTTCCAATATGAAATAATAGTAGTGTGCGCAAAATGTTGAATCTTGTTAACACAATCACCATTGAGAAAATTGAACTGTTTATTGAATTTGTTCGAGTTGAAGTACAAATGAATCAATCTGTGGGTGACCATGTAGATTTATTTGTCACGAGAATTAAAATATTACACAATCTGACTATAGTTGTGGGCCTAGCATCAGTGTAGTATTGGATACTAGACCAAAAGGAGATGATGAAGACAATGCATATAAAGATGGTAATGATGAGTATGCTGAAGATATTAATGATGAATGTAGTGTAGATGATGAAGATGTTGATGTTGATGGATATGCATCCTCCTTTTGAACTTTTAACCAAGTTTTGGAGATTGAACAAGGGATATATGTCTTAGCACAAGCACCCTCTTGTGATGTATCAAATCACTCAAATGATGAGACATTGGATGAGTCATCCCCTGTTAATTATCACTTGTCATCAACACATCAATTTTAACATGTTGAAAACTTGGATAATATTGTTCCAAGTTGTTGGACTCCATGGGTACAACATACTACCAGTTATTCGAGCAAATATTTCATTATTGTCCAAGTTTTTTATTCAAAATCTAACTTTGTAAGAGACTACAAAGATTTACTCAATTATAGTACACCAAGATTATGTCATTATTACATCCTCAAAAAAATTGCTCATTTTAAGATGTAAGAAGGTAGAAGAATGTCACTGTCCATGGAAGCTTCATGCAATGATTGTAAAAGATACTTCATTATTTGTTATCACTAAATATACTAGGTCACATACTTGTGTCAATCCTTTTTTGAACTGGAACCATCACCAACTAGACCAAAAATTAGTTGCTATTCATATAAAGGCATTAATTAAGGTATAATTCATATTGTATATGGCTGCTATTCAAACAAATGTGATGGAGAAACGAGAATATCAAATATTTTACAAACATGTATTGGATAGAAAGCATAAAGCAAATAGATAGTTATTTGGTAATTTCTTTCAGTCATATACAGATCTACCACATTTGTTCTTGGCCATAGAGCAAGCAGATCCTGGATGTATGGTTATTTGAAAAACACATTTAATTAATATGCCAAACACTAAGATATTCCAACATGAGTTATGGTCATTCAAGCCATCTATTGAAGGGTTTGAACATTGTTGTCCCGTAATGAGTATTGTTAGTACACATTTATATGGGAAGTATAAAGAGAAGTTATTGATTGATATGGGGTGTGAGAAATAATTTGTTGTTTCCATTGGAATTTACAATTACAGAAGGCAAGAATACTAATAGTTGGGGATGGTTCTTGGCATGTATAAGAAATATAGTGACTCAATGGATAGGAAGTTGCATTATATCTGGCCGACATCCAGGTATCATGGCAATAATGTCTAATCCTCATCTTGGTTGGGCTACACAATCTGCCTATCACAAAATTATTATGCATCATTTTGCAAGCAATTTCATGACCCAGTTCAAAGAAAACATTTTGAAGAATTAGGTATGCATAGCAGCTTTAGTGAGTTTAGAACTAAAATTAATAAGTATATGAATACAATTAGGATAATTAGTTCTAAAGCACTACAATGGATAGAGACTATCCCACTTTGGTTATGGGCTCTTTCACATGACAGAGGTTGAAGATATGGATTAATGACAACCAACATTTTAAATGTATATAGCAGCATCCTAAAAGGAGCTCATACTTACCAGTAACTACATTAGTATAGTTGACCTTCCATCTCAATAGTTACTTTGTTGCAAGAAAGGAACTAGGTGCTAATATTTTGGCATCTTCTGAGTAGTTCACTCCGTATGTTGACGCACAGATCCTGGCTCATGTTTTTAAGGCAGGTTCAATAGAAAATTTTCTTTACGACCACGTATAGGGCTTATTTCATGTCAAATTAAAAAGATGTCGAACTCATTGCCTCAATTTAATTGAAAAAAAAATACATATGTGGAAAGACACTGAGATATGGTTTTCCATGTAACCATATGATAGTAGTATGTCAGCATCACTATGTTGATTTTTGTTTGTTTGTGGAAGACTACTACACTACTCAGTTCTACTATGACACATGGGCAAACCTTTTCCATCAAATATTCAATGAAGATAAGTGCCGCTTTATGGTGGTTTGATGATTGTACTACTTGATTCAATACAATGCATAAGAAGTGGATGTCCTAGATCGACCCGGTTGCATAATAAGATGAACATTAGGGAGGGGAAAATCTCATATTACATGTGGGTTGTGCAAACAATAGGGTCATAATAATTATTCTTGTAAGAATAGAAATCAAGTTTAATAAATGAATATGTACGAATATATAAATATAGTTATTCCTATTATCTATAATTTGGTCCTTCTTGCTGCATTCAACACCTGGATTAAGCTAAAAGATGAAAGAAATGTATGTTATTTCTTTGTCCTTATGAGACCCAGCCCGACCCCCACTCTTGATGATTTTTTGATTTATCTATGAAATTGTATGATAATGATGCTGCAAAGGGGCTTAATTTTTTAAAGTAGAAGTTTTAATTCTTTCACATCTATTTATGAAGGCATTATAAGTAATTCAAATGTCATCCTCCACAATGGCAGCATTTTAATTAATTCAAATGCTTAGCTATTACCATGACTTTATTTACAAAGAGCTCAAAGGACATGCTTTAACTAAGTTATTCTCTTAAAGTAAAAGAATGGAAGCTAAGTACTATATCATTGTAAGGGCTCCATCTACACACAGACTTAGCAACCCAAATTATTATACTGAAGTGCCTAATGAATTAAGTGGAAAACTACTTAAAAAGTGAACACATTTTTTCAAGAATCTCTTCACATGCCTAGCTAACATGGTGTCATTTTTGGTAATCATTAATAGAATAAAAAAAAGCCTCTAACCTTAGTATCCCTTTTGTTGCATTTAGGACAATGCTAAGAAGAAAATAGAGAAAGAAAATCCCTAGCACACAAATTTATTTCAGCCAAATGCCACAATTGTGGATGATAACATTTGAATTAATTAAAGTGTTTCTGTTGTGGATGACGGCATTTAATTTATTTCAAATGCCATCATTCTCGTTGTCGGCATTGCACACTACTTTTGTCAATACTTTCTCTAGTGAATTGATTTTATCTTTTTTATTTTTAAATACTCTATTTCCATACAAAACTCTCAAGATGGAACATGAAAGTTGGACAAAGTGGTAGAAAGCTCCAGTAATTAGGTCAATGACAAAATCACATGGACATGACATGCCATGCCAAGCTGACACCAATCCCAAGGCCCAACGCTATATTTATCTGAATTCTCAAAAAATATGACTTTTTCCATGTTTAGATCAGGAAAAATTGCTTAAATAATCACTTAAATAATAATTATTTAATTATCCCAAAACTTTATTTTTAAAAACTGCAAAAACCCAAAACTATTTTAGCATTTTGGTATTATCCATTGTAATCACTATTATAAACATAACATTATTAAAAAAATCATCATCTCCATATTTAAAAAATAATTAAAAAATTTTAAAAATGCATGTCGATATATAAGCTATATATATATCATGATGATATAATGATATATACATAAATATATATAGATATATAAATACACACACACACACACACACTATTTAGGAGTCATTTGATATCACTATCATGCATTTATTACTAAACATTTATATAAATTTATGTTTATATATTTATATATATATATCCTTTGTTTATCATTTGCTTCTTTTAGAATAGTAAGCTCATATTATTTCAACTATTTCATTCTTATTTTTCCTGCTAATTCATCCCCAATGTCATGGTTTCATTTAGATTATACATCAATGATTATTAATCCATATTCATCAAGATGAATAACAACATCATTCATATTCGCCCATACAGTTAGCACAAGATGGTGAATGTGTGGAGTTCATGGTGGGGTGCATGGTGGATCATGTAGTGATGAACACAATGAAGAGCATGATGGTGTGTGTGGTGGTGTGAGTGGTTGTGTGTGTATGCAATGGAGTGCATGATGGATCATGAACAAGTGAGTGCAATGATGAGTGTGATGGTGCTTGTGGTGGTGCATAAGGTGGTGTGAGAGGTGGTGTGTGTGGTAGTGTGTGTATGCGATGGAGGGCATTGTGGAGTGCATGATGGACTATGCGAGCATGAGCACAATGATGAGTGTGATGGTGTGTCCAGTGGTGCATGAGGTGGTGTGAGAGGTGGTGCATGAAGTTGAAATCCTAATTGGGTTTCTTTTTTCATTTTGACATATTAGATTCAGTATAAAAAGAGATTAAATCCTAATTTAAAATAGTATGATTTAAGGTTTTCTATAACTTTATTTTTGGAGGAATCAATATTGATTATCATAGTAAAGATCAATCGAGAATAGTTTCAATTGAGTATACTCATTGTATGAGGATAAGTGACACTAGAAATAGTTGGAAATTATTTCTAGAATGAAGAAAGAGTTTTACATAGCAATGAGAGAGACATACCGACTAAAAAAATTTACAATTTACCTATAGAAAATTCCATAGGTAATATAAATAATTTCATTAGTAATTTAATTTACTTATGGAATATCAACAAATTTATATTGTTGGATGTAATGATGTCGGTAAAAAAATTACTGATGAAAATTTAATTCATAAGTAAATTACCTAGGACAATTCTGTGAGTAAATTATGGAAAAGTGGTAGGTAAAATAAAAAAAATCTATAGAGACATGATGAAATACAAATAAATTTTCATAAGTAATGTGTCGGTAATATACCAACAAAAGTTTCATCCGTACTTTGTTGTTAGGTTTGTAGGTAAATCATCGGTAATTGATGACTACTTTTATAGGTATTTCATTAGTAAATTATTGGTAAGTTAGCTATGGAAGTTTGTCATTGATATATACTTGGTGATTTTATGGGTAATTCATTGGTAATTTATATATAATATTCACCACTTCTATCGTAAATTTATATATAATATTCATCGGTAAATTATATGAAATAATAAAAATATATTTATAATTTTACAATTATAAATTTGACTCTTAAAAACTAATTAAAATATATTGTATGATTCTCATAAAGGTAAATTAAAATTTAACAATCATGCCTAATAATATAACACTAACATATCCAAATAACAAAAAAAAAGAACAAAATTTTGAATAGGTCAAATTAATTAAACAAAATACATAACTCTTTTACAACTTTTAAACAATGTTACTAAATAGCATTGTCATAATTGCAATAATCGCTAGAGGTCAAATGCTCATTAAAATGGTCATTCGTACTTGTCTACTTGCAGACATTTCATTCAGACACTTTAACAATAGTTGTGTCGTCTGTCATAGATCTCTAATGATTTCATCTTGATCATTAATCTTGCATTGTAACTACTAAATTCCTCCATTTTTTGTTGAGAAACATAAATATATGCAATTGTAATAATCATATAAATGAAAGATAAGACATAATATATGAAGTGGTAGAATAAATTACATTAATATCTTTGGACTTTTGGTTAATGAAAATCCTATCATCGCCATTTTTTGTATGTGTGTGAACAAACAACTCCGAAGCAATGAATGGTCGACCTAGATTTTTAGCTCACATTTGAAGGGACAATTCAATTAAATTATAAACTAAAGATAATTACAACAAAGTAATAAGCATAACTAATTCACAAACCAAAAATAATGTAAAAATCTACTTAATTAAATAACTAATGATACAAAAATTACAAGTCATTTCTCATGTCCATAATGGGTAGTAGTACCTCATGTGTGAGTTGATGGTATAGACTCATCATCAGTGGCCATGGACCTCTTTTTTTTAAAGTTTTGATTATAAACTTTATGTATTTTTGGGGTATTCTATTTTTATTTTAAATTCTTTCATGAGTCTTCAAACACAAATTTTAACTTTTTTTTCTTCTCTTTATAACATACATCATGTCTTGGTATCGACCATTTGATTTGAACTCCTATGATGACTTCATTAGCGCATTTAAGGTCTCATTCCAAATATATTGTTTCTACAAGAATATATATTAATTGTAAGTCAAGCACTTCCCAAAAATAGCTCTAACAATAAGATAAATTTAAATTTTTTTATTGCATATAATAAATTGGATTAATTTTATACTATAAATTCCTCAGAATATAAATCCTTAGATTCCCCAAAAATATGCTTCCAATTGATGCCTTCCTTGTCTATCATTTTATGAGGGCATGGTCCAGATGATTCCAAACTATTAATCATAATTAAACATAAACAAAGATGAAATAAATAAAATAAGAAATAGTAAGAATGCTGTTGAGTTTGAACAATAAAATTAATTACAAATTTTTCTTACTTTGAATAAAGAAATAATGTTTGAATAATGATATCAACTATAATTATTTTATGCAATTCTAAGAATGCAAAATATAATAAAAATAGAGGTGTCAAACATGTTGTACCATTCCAGTACAAACCATTTTTTTCATGCTTGTTAAGGCTATCGTGCATTGCCCAACAAGGCATAGTTTATAGCACAAGTTGTGACATGCCGACATGTCTATAAAACTATGCAGCATGGTATGGCCAATTGGCATTATTTTTGGCTAGTTTGTGCTGAGGTCATGTTGTACAATGCCAGGATAGCATGGTTTGTTTCAGGCTAGCATGTTTAGCTAATCAGGCCAAAATCAGCCATGCCTCACCTCTCCTGCCTGGAAGTTTGTCCTAATATGGCCTGAGTAGTGTTGTTGACCAGCACATAGCACATCCACTCATGACTCTAAATTTGATCATGTCATGTCAAGTATAGCTGAATTATGTCATGCCTGAATATTCAAATGTCATAGACTTTGATGTAGGTATAAAATATACAAGTGAATGAGCTACATACTAAGAAGTTGAAGTTCATGGTGATATTAATGAATTTGTACATGGAGGCATAGCTACTACATATAAACTTCAATGTAGAGAAATGGAAGGTGTTGATGTAGTAGCAATTTGAGATCTTAGTGACAAACTTGTATTTGGTTCAATTAAATGTGGAATTGGTGTTGATGTATGCTTACCATGTAGAATCAATTGGAAATAGTGAAGATGACTGTATAGTCCTTTATCTCATAAGGTATTAGCATTTATTTGTAATAGACTTTTGCATGTTGGTGCTTCAACTTCTTGTCATTTCAAGTAATCTACTGAAAAAAAAAACATAGGAATGAGCTAATTATGAAAAAAATAGCATTATTTTACATTCATGGTAATTGTTAGAAAAAAGTAGAAATGAAAAATATTGCAACAATAACAATTGGATAAACACCCAAAGCACAATTGCATGAACAACAAGTATATCCACACATATGAAATATAGCCTTTAACCATTAAAAATATGAACCATAACACAATTTAACGTAAAAGAAATATAAGTCAATTAATGGTCATTGATATCACTATCACTAGATTCAATATCTTAATATTCAATTTCATTTGCATTTGTCTCTTCTATTTCCAACTCAATTATTATTTCCTTTGAGAATTCATTGTCATCTTCAGCTGAATCAAAATATTCTACATCAATATTATTCAATAATAAACTAGATTCAACAATGCTTTATTGTGCATCAATGAGTTTTTCATTCATGGGTTTTTGATTAACTGATTCATCTTCTTAGGATGCAATATTAGTGGTTACTATTTTATTAATAGATGCAAGAACATCTATAAGAAGTTTGACTTTAACTTTTCATACTATCAACCAATCCGGCTTGTCTTTTTTCAAGCTAGGATTAAGGTACATAATATACTTGTGCAGCTTGCATAGTAAGTATAAATGATTCATCCTTGTTTAGCTTTCACTTATGGTTAACATCAACCAAAAATTATTGTTTATGAACCTTTATCCCAATATTAATAATAGGATCAAACCAATTGTACTTGAAAATTATAGTTTATTTAATTGGTAGTCATGGGTATTTATAACTACAAAATCTCTATTAGCCTACCATAATAATCACTTTGTCTCGTTGTAATTTGTATCATTTATGCAAATTCCACTATTTGAAGTTGACCTCATAAAATCATGACTCTGTATGAAATCTACAACCATTAATAAAATATACATGAATATCTTTATGGTTCATAAAGGGCCTTTGGCAAGATCTTTAATGAATGAATTATCAATGACATTATCACATGCCTAGAAACAAATAGAAAAAGATGTAAATTGTGGATTATAACATTATTAATTATAAATTAGTATTTTAACATTAAAATTTTATTACTTACATAGTTCTCAAACCAATCTAAAAAATACTCATCAAACTTCACATCAAGTTTCTCATCAGTAATGTGAGGTGATATTTATTCAATTTCATGAATATACAAGCTTATAAAATGAGAAAATAGTTCAAAAAAATATTATAATTAATAAGTATCTTTTGAGGTGAATGAAGACATATTTTGTCACTTACTTGACATATAGATGAACCTCCTCATAATTCAACAAAACATAAGTTCATTCAGCCTCATACTCACTATTAGGTAACCACCTATATTTTGATCCTCCATATGGTCAATCAAGATGTTTAAATATCAAAAGTATCCCTTTGATGTCATCACCACCACCACCATCATCATTGCGAGCACTTTCTGAATTCTTGTATACATATTAGGCTCAAAATAATATGAATAAAAATTGGATGCCTCTTCTATTAAGTAACCATTGCAAATTGAGCCTTCCACCTTGTCATTGTTAGTAACATTCTTCTTCAAATATTCAAGAATTCTGTAATAGCAAGTTTGCATAGTGAAAAAAGTATTCACTAAATAATAAAATATCATAGAATATTGAACTTCTAACATTTCAAAATAATACATCCAATGGTATTGCACTGGACTAGTAATATTTTCCTTGTTGGATAAGTATATTGGAAGGTGTTCTATCGAATCAAATAAACTAGGAGAAAATTTAAGCTCTAATTTGTAAATAATTATTGGAATATCTTTTTATAATCTCTCCATATCTTTCACTTTCATTGTTGTTAAAGTTAAGCCATAAAAAAAAGGCTTTAACTCTGCCAAAGCTTGTCATACATTTATTGAAAATAGTTCACAGAAAGTAATAAAAAATAACCATTGCATGAAAGTATGATAATAATGGCTCTTAATCCCAAACAACTTATATTTTCTCATGTATACACACCAAGCCATATTTAAAGCATAAACATCAAAAAATTTTAGAATTTTTACTCATTCATACCAGACTTGTTTACTAGGCATATCTAATGTGTAACATGCCTTGGGAATTTTTTTCTAGCTTCATTTTTTTCCAACCCAAATCTTCTACAGAATAACATTATATCTTCTCTTGTCTTCTCATTATCTTTAGTTTTTCCTTCAACATGCATAATTATATTAAACACATTTTCAAAAATATTATTTTTAATATGCAACACATCTAGATTATGTCTAATTATATCTAAGCTCTAATTAAGCAAATCTAAAATGATACTCTATTTATTCCATATACAAGTCTTGCAAATTGGAAATTAATACCTTCATTATCAATATCAATGACCTTTTTTAACCTAAGTCATCTATTTGCTTTAGGATCTATTCATTAGACAATATGGTGGTGGTGGTGACAAAATCTTATTCTATTCTTGAAGAAAAAGTTTTGTTATGTTTGAATGGATGATCAATTGTGAGAAACTAATGGTGATTTTCAAACCAAGTTGTCTTCCATCCATTAGTCAACGTAAATGCTTGTGAATGTTCCATGCAATACAGACAATAATGTTTTTTCAACCTAAGTCATCTATTTGCTTTAGGATCTAATCATTCGACATTATGGTGGTGGTAGTGACAAAATCTTATTCTATTCTTGAAGAAAAAGTTTTGTTATGTCTGAATGGATGATCAATTGTGAGAAACTAATGGTGATTTTCAAACCAAGTTGTCTTCCATCCATTAGTCAACGTAAATGCTTGTGAATGTTCCATGCAATATGGACAATAAAGTTTGCTAGATGAACTCCAACCCAAGAGCATTGAATAAGCAAAAAAATTGATAATAATGCACATGAGTACAGCTTTCATTTTTGTGATACATCATAAGTTTGCATGTCCACTTCCCAATGTTGTTCCAATTCTACAATCAAAAGTTGAAAAAAAAAACATTTATCTTTTGTTTGGATTGTTAGGCTCAATAATAATTATAGATAAGAAGGAATAAGTCTCATTCATGTATATCCATGGTGGAAAATTATATGGGATAACTAATATTAGTCATGATGAATATTGACTGACCAAATGATTGAAAACTATCAATACATAATCTCAATCTCACATTACAACTTTCCTAAGAAAATGAAGGATGTATACAACTAAAATGCTTCTATGTCTCAAAATTAGATGGATGACACATTGTCCAATCTTCTTGAATATGCTCATCATATCATTGTATATGTTTAGCCATTGCTTTAGAAGCATACAACCATTGTTGCCTAGGGATTAGACAAAAGTAATACATCCTCTTGAATGATACATTTTTTGTGTGTTTACATGATCCTTTTTTCCTTTTAAAATATGACCATTGCAAAATTTACAGCTTGTCAATGTACTATTATCACCCCAATATATCATACAATTATTTTTTTCATGGTTAACCTTTTGAACCAGAAGACTAAAGCTTTAAACTAATTTTTTGTTCTATAAAAATTATCAACCATTTTGCTATCAACCAATAACACTTCTCATAAAAACAAACTAAAATCATCACAGCATCTCTCTAAAAATGATTCTCGACTTCATATACAATAATATTTCCACCGCATACATCTAGGAATGAGTAGTGCATTCATCCCATAAATTTTCATCCATTGCATTGAGTATGTCTTAAATTTTTTGTGCATTCAAATTAGATACTTTCTACATTAAGTCATTCTCAAATGTAGATCCTATAGCATCAAAAATTATTTGGCGGTATAGATATGTCATACATGCATATTTACAAACACTATATATATGTATCCATTCATGACATACATGCATATGTCAGCTCCCACAAAAAGTTAACATTATGCACATTTGTAAACACTAATTAATGATATATATATATATATATGTATGTATGTAATCTACACACACACACACACACATATCTCTCTCTTTGTGTGTGTGTGTGTGTGTGTGTATCTATGTGTATATATATCTATGTATATAAATATAAATATATTGGAGTTTTTCCTCCAAGAGGAAACACATCCATTCAAGACCCTGGTTACATATGTATGAATGTGTATATATATAGATACACACATAATCTAATCTCATAATTAATATTATTTATAGTGTACGTGTGCATGTGTGTTTAGGAAAACTACAACTAGAACACCAATAACCTAATATAAAAACTTTATTTGTTCAAAAAACTCAATTAATTAATTATTATGATTATGAATTAAATCTTAAAATAATTTAGTATTTTTCAAACTTTAATGAATACCCAATATATTTTAAAACTAATGTGTAAATGGATACATATACACACAAATAGAGTTGTAAATTGGGTCGGGTGGCCCGGGCATATCCTAACACACGACATGCTTCAGGCTTGCCTGGCACTACATGGCCTATTTTAGAACCATGCCTGGAAGTGCCATGACCCGGCCCATAGAATAGCTTAGGTTATGATGGGATAATCTTTTTGGCATAAGAGGCTCAACACAGCACACCCCAGCAAGATGGCTCATGTGGCCCAGTTTTGGCCCTGCTGGTTAAACTAACTAGCCTAGTCTTGACTCAGGCTAGCTTGGAATGAACCATGATAGCCTAACCTAACCCAAGCAAGCCTGGCCTGACCCATACAAGCTAGAACTAACACAGGGCAGCTTGGCCTAACCCAGTTTGGCATGACCCAACATGACATGATATGACCTGCCCAAAAGCCATGCCAATAGGCATGCTAGCCTGCTAGGCTACTCTTTTTTTTTGAACGATCTTGGCATCACATGATCAATGATAAACATCATGCCTTGAAAAACACAACACTGTGATCCAGTTGGACAAAAAAATAATTCATGCCAGTACGACATGACTTGTTTGAGACATTTACACACAAATAATATATACTACAATAACACACTTAATATTATGTTAATTACATACTACAAAAACAAAATGGAAGTAAAAATATATTATAAATACATACTACAAAAATATGTAATATAATGTTAAATGCACAAACATATGCACATGTATTATAAATATCAAAACAAAACACATAGCTATAATACATGCTACAAATACTATAATACCATTATGCAAATAAAATTATGCAAATACATGCTACAATAAAAACAATAACACACAACCATAACATTATGCTATACTACAATAACCCACAACCATAACATCATGCTATACTATACTAAAATACAATCATAATGCACAACTAAAACATTATATATACTACAAATACTATAACAACACCCAACCATAACATTATGAAAATATTATAATAACACACAACCATAACATTATATATAATACAAATATTATAATAACATGCAACCACGACTTTATGCAAATACATACTACAATAATGTAATGAAAATAAAAAAATCTTCTGAAATTTCATAAATGAAATTCTTGTATCCTAGTCCATGTCCTCAATAATAAGTTTGTTACTTTTATTATTTACATAATCAAAAATCACATGTTCGTATCCAACACATGACTCCAAAACAAGATAAGTGTAATTCCAACGGTATCTCACATTTATTTGTAATTTCTTCTTCTTTAGACCTACAGAAAAATAAAGACTATCAAACTTTTATTGTCTGCTAGGCATCCAAATATATTTTAGTGTATTTTATATTTTTTTTAAATGAGAGAAATAAGCTTCATCCCCGCTTGTACTATCAAGTTAATAATAAGACATGTATCTAACATGAAATATATCTCATAATGGATAATCTCTAATACTCCTAAAAAACATAATAATGGCCATGCCACTATTAGATTCATTATTAAATGTTATACTAAATATTTTATTTTAAATATGATAATCTTTAAAGATTCTCATCAAGCACTCATATATGGCATAACCATCAAAAGGATGAATAAACTCTAAAAACCCTAAAATATTTTTATTAAGTATCCATTTAAAATCCACATGGTAGGCGGTGAGACATGCAAAAAATATATCATCTCGACTAGTCTAGATATCGGACATCATGGACACCATACCACTATATTGCCTAAATTCATTAATTATTATTTATTTTTATAGCTTATAATATTTTAGTATGTCCTTTCTATATGTGTGCCTCAGAATCCTATAATATGTAGGCTGAAAATAAGATATGCATGATACTGACTATCCTATGATCCTGCAAAAATCTAATTGGAAGACATATCATGGTGATTAGTTTGGCCATGCTCTCCCTCCCTAACTCGTTGTGGTATATGAAGGGTCAACAAAAAAATTGAACTAGAGAAGAATAAAATTTGAATTTTTATTCTAATGTTTTTCCTTTCTCTCTCTCTTTCCTTTGTGTCCTCCTTTCTAGCTATCATCCTTTTGAATTTTATTGTTTGATATATTCTTTTTAATGTAATTTTTTATTTAAATAATTTAAGAATAATTATGATTTATGCTTATGCATATAGGATAGATGGTTTTGTGAGTATTCCTTGATGTTATATTTTAAAAGCGATGCAATTTTTATAACAAAGTGGTCTGTGGTAATGATACTTTTGTTGTTATTTAATTTTTGATAGTTTTTTTAGTTTTATAATTTATTTAAAAAAATAAATAATTCTAAAAATATCATATAGTGAATTTACTGATAATAAATATGATATGGATATAGATATAAATAATTATGATAACACTACCAGGTGTTTGAAGGCAATATTATATTTTTTCTAATGGTCTCGACCCGAGCCTATTTGCCACCTAAAAAACAAAAATGTAGACATATATCAGTGGTATGTATGAACTTAACAATAACAAAAAATAAAAATTCTACTGGTATCAATGAAAATTAGAATAATGTGTATATTGACAAAATATATATACATGTAGGAGTTCATATTGGATGGGACTATTAAAGAGACATACTAATAAATACACCAAAAAATATAATTTATTAGATATGAGACAAACTCAACTTAATAGTGGGGTCTTACAAGTTAGATCTAGTTTAATTTCATTGACCATCTTCTTATACCAAACTAATTATGATTATAACTCTCCTGATTAGATTCTTAAAGGATCCTAAGGTATTTAGTATTATATAGACATACTTCCAACTTATTTATCAGAGGATTCTTCTATCTGCAAGTAGAAAAGATAAAATAAAATATTATAAGCTAAAAAAAATTAATAATTAATAAATTTAGGAGCTTTAGTAGAGTAGTGTCTATGATGTCTAATATATGGACTAGTTGCGACAATGCTTCATTTACATGCCTTACCACTATGTATACTCCAAATGGAAACTTAATAAAATAATTTTAGGATTTCTTGAGATTCTTTATCCTC
Organism: Sapria himalayana; assembly: GCA_029783825.1. NCBI lineage: Eukaryota > Viridiplantae > Streptophyta > Magnoliopsida > Malpighiales > Rafflesiaceae > Sapria > Sapria himalayana. Next base: position 2,119,206 of record JAREIK010001147.1, on the reverse strand, counting down.
ATGATGACCATGTCATATATAAGTTTATAACTTGGATCTTTAAAAAATATAAAATTTGAAATAAAATATTTAGTTTGACCTTCGATAATACTTCTGATAATTGAGTAGCTATTAGTATGTTTGTTAAGACTATTAGAGATGAGCCATTAAGTGAGATATTTCATGTTAGGTGAATGCATCATATAATTAACCTAATAACATTGGTAAGAATAAAAATTATTTTTTTCGCATTAAAAAAAATTATTAAAATATCTTATGATGCTTAGCATACAAATAGAGTTTAGTAGTATATGTTTGTTTGCGGGGCTAAAAAAGAAAAAATTCGAAATAGATGTGAGACATCATTAGAATTACACCTACCTTATTTTGGAGTCATATGTTAGCTACAAACACATGATATCTGACTATGTTAATAGTAAGAATGATGAACTTATTATTGATGATTCAGACTAGGATACATAAATTTCTTTTATGAAATTCTTAAAATTTTTCTATGACACGATGAATATGTGTTCGTTTATGTACACTCCGACTACTTATATTACACTTAGGTGCACACACAATATTAGTAGTATATTTAGTAATTATAGAGGTTACCTGACATTTAGTGTCATGACTATAGTAATAGAAACCAAATATTTGAAATACTAGTCTTTCATTCCAACTCTGTATTATTTGGCTACCTATATAGATCATATGGTTAAGTTGAAATCAATAGAAAATATTTTGACAAACATATCAGCATGCATGAACTAGTTACACAAACCTAAAGAATTCATTCATAAAAAATTAACTAACTTATTTATATATTATGAGACAATAGTAGTTGTGGCTAATCTTTGAGTACAAATATGGATATCATATTAAGAGATGATGACTTCTTCATTTAGTTAGCCATGGGAAAATGATAGGGTGGTTTATCAAATTAGAGTAAGCTATCTCAGTACTTTCGATTAATGCTCCATCATATCACATGATAATAATAAGAATTTGAATATTTTTCTATGGTAAAAATCATATGAATCCACATATCTCATACTATTTAAGAAGATACATGATTTATTAAACCCTCTAGTATCTAACATTGTATTAGAGTCTACTTTTTTATGGCAACTAATTTTATTTTAGATAGAAGATTAAATTATGACTAAATATCATATAATACTTGAATGTATGAGGGACTAGAGAAAGATTTGAGGCTGAGAATTTAGGATAAGATGCAATAGATGATGATAAATGATGATTTATGAGATATGGAGATCAAAAATATTGAGAGTGCTAGCAACATTTTTAGCTACATTAATGATGATGATGATCTACATCTACATCCATAGTATCATACCACAAATGCAAATTGATCATTGATGATTCTTGATTCATATGATAATGATTTAATATTTGATATTTTTATTTCAATATGTTTTATGTATTATTTATATTATTAAATAAAACTTAGGATAGATTCAAATATTTTTATAAAAATATCATGTGATCTAGGGTTTGTATAATTTGATTTATGTAATATGACCATGGTTTTTTATTAATAAAAATATTTTATTTATATTGTGTAAGGAATATTGATGTATGTGTGATTAAATAGAACTAAAAACTAAGGTTTTGACTATTAGTAGGTTTGTGCAAGATCATTGTGGTAGATGATAAAATGCAAAATATGAGGCTCACTCATGTGTATGGTAGAAAGGAAGTGACATCTCTTATGATTGTGATGTGAGAGATAAACATATATGTTAAAACCAAATATTTGGGTATGCTAATTATTGTGTGTATGATACTTATTAAGACATAAGTGTAAATACTTTTACATATCAATTAATTATATATGTCTTAAATTAATATTTCTCATTGGGATGGACATTATATAAAATATTCTTTTATGAGTTTCAACTTTAGTATGAGAGTCACATCATCATTATGAAGGATGGTGATCGATAATTCTAGAGACACACGTGAATATTTTGTAACTCACAAGGTGGTTATAGCCCTTGTGAGAGGCTTTACTCATATGATTCTCACCAGTAAAATTTGAGGGAAGTATATGTTAATTGTGTGAGTATGATACTTGTGAAGCCAAAAATACAAATACTTATAAACTATGACAATCCTTAGATTTTATGATACTTGAGGTCAGAGAATAAGCATGTACATATAAAAAAACTATCAAGAAAAATTGACAAAGTTTCCAAAAAAAGTATGAGATTATGAATGACTCTTGAGTAGAAATAATTTGTTATCTCTATGGTGACATACAAAAAGGACAACTCTGAGGGGACTATCATTTGGATAGACTAAATGGTGATAACTAACTTGTATGTCATTAGAATATAGAGTTATATATAAAACTCCAACATTTATTCTATGTCAAAATATAATATAATTCAAATATTATATCTTGACATAGAATAAATGTTGGAGTATTATATATGCCACCCTAGCATCATGTTGAACCAAAGATGCTCATTATTTTTAGTCCTTTCTTCGTGGGATTGAAATCTATGCCACCCTAACATTCAAATACATCACATAAATTAAATAAATAAACCCATATATCTAAGATTGTCCCAGAATCCAAATATTCATTTTACTAGAATTAATTTGCCTCAATATTGAATATATGAACAACCAATACAATTCCTATGGGATTAAAATCTATATATAAGTCTTATTTTCTACTAATATGACATATGTAATTGTTGACCTCAATAGATGAGATACTATTATTAATGAGTTTTTGGGATATTACTTAACCAACAAAATTAGGTATCATAACAAAGTTGTAACAAATTTTTGTTTTTATAGCTAGGGATTATTTAGTTTGATTAGTCAACATGAGTTAATATAATTTTCCTTGTAAAAAAAATAAATCTTTTTTAGTAGTTTATATAGTATTGAGCTTGCTAAAATTTTCCAAATCAAAATGCTAAGTCTTATTAATTTGATTGAAAAGTAAATAGTTGTATTTTAATTTTTTGCTCATATATTTTTTAAATTTTTAAGTACCCATTTATGATCTAAAACTTTATGATTGAGCTAATCCCTATAAACCTATAAATTTAAAGAACAAAAAGAGTGATTATGTGATAAAGAGCTGATAAAGATCTAATAGAGGGCATTGACAATAACATAGATCAACAAGGTAGTAATGGGAACGTTTTCCAATAGGCTATCCACCACCATATCTAAGAAGACTATTAGAGTTCCATAATGATGGATAGTTATTTGAGTATTCAATTATAACTAGTAGAAATCAACTAACTTTGATTCGAAGCTAAGTCTAATAGTTATGATTTAGTAGTACCAATACACCAAAAGAGCATTAAAGAATCACAATATACTTAGCACAATATTTTTAGAGTTATGAGACATGGAAAAAACGAATGAAGTTAGCTCCAATGCAATAAGCATACACTTATTTATATTTTCATTTAGTGATAAAACACAAAGTTCATTCTAATATTTACATCAGGGCTCATTTGAGAGGGGATGAACTAGTTTAGACATTTCTCACTAAATTCTTTCCACATCAAATTATATTTCAATTATGAAGTGAGATAAGCCAATTATAGCAAAAAGAGTATAAGACTCTATACGATACTTGGGTCCATTTTAAGGAGTTATTGAGAAGATATCCTCAATATGAATTTGAATTGTATGTAGTTCCAAGACCATATTTCAATAATCAGATAAACTATATGATGAGGTACGTAGTTGATGTGGCTACTAGAAAGTCAATTATGATAAATCACTAGAGGAGACTTATTATTTATTTGAAAAGCTAACAAAAAATAACTATCATATTCCAAATGATCATTTATTTAAGTAAAGATAAGATAGAATATTTGAATTAAATTGGTTCACCATAATTAAAATGAAGATGGAAGCTCTTTTAAGAAAACTTGACTCCTAAGAGAAAATGAGAAGAATATCGGCAAATATTTCCATTTTACATCCACATAAATCAGTGGGATTTAATCTTGTGTATCAAATGGAAGAAGCCAACTAAATACAAAGAAAATGATAAATGTTTCACCCCATCAATAATGTCCCATCATATTACCATTTGAATGTTAGAAATGATGAGAATTTTTTGTATGGAAATTATGTGAGTGAGCTACAAAATATTGGGCAATCTATAAGATATGTTGGGAATAATGTGGAGAGCTACAATAATCAATAAAGTTTACATTTTAATTTTTAACCATCATGAAGAGAAGAGAAGCCAAATATAGAAGAAGGAATGCAAATTATCTTTTTAAAAGGAGAAAGAGAAATGATATCAAAAAAAATTAGATGAGTGTGCTTTGAGCAAGAATGGATCAGGTGAGTTCAATGTTGAGAAATATAAAGTATCAAATCAAATAATTGGTATTATTCAAGAAGGAAAGAAAAATAAATGAAATGCCAATTGATATTGTAGCAAATCCAAGAAATATCTTTTTTATATTTACTTAGAAGCAAGAACAAGCTAGAAATATATTTTGAACAATAGGATTTTAGAATTTTTGAGGGTGATAGTATCATGATTTTCTGAAAAGTCACAGCCTTAATATAAAATTTTCAAGAAGCTATGGCTCCTACTAAAGAGAACTAAAAGAATGAAGGATATGAGACTTTGAAACTAAACAAAAACATAAATCGAGAAAAAAATGCAACCCCAAATTGTACTTGAAGATACAAAAAACAAAAATAGAAAAACAAATGATTGAATAAAGATTACTTAAAGGTATAGAGATAAGAAAATTAATCAAAATAAAGTTAATAATAATTTTTCAATGAATCTTCTATTTCCATAATGATTTAGAAAGGAAAAATTGGATGAATATTTTAAGAAGTTTATTAATATTTTTTGGAAGTTGGAAGTGAATATACTACTCATCAAAGCTCCATCTCAAATGTTGAACTATATGAAGTTTATGAAAGTTATAATGAGTAGTAAGAGGAAAATGGTAAAATATCGGACCTTAAATATGGCCAAAAAGTATAGTGCAATCATTTTAAAAAATCTTTTGAGAAAATTGAAGGACCCTAGAAATTTTACTATATCTTGCACTATTGGAGATACCACCTTTCAGAAAGTATTATATGATTTGTGTTCATGTATTAAATTGATGCCCATATTAATTACTTGAAAATTGAATCTCAGCAAACCTACTCCAGCATCTTTCTCATACCAAATGGAAAATTGAACTATCAAGTACCAGATAGAATTATAAAGATGTATTATTTAAAGTGTGCATCTTTATTTTTTTATTGTACTTCGTTATATTGGATATGGAAAAAGATAATTATATACTAATAATATTGGGGTGACCATTTTTGGCCATAGGACAACCTCTTGTTGACAATTCAACTTTGTGTCGATGAAAAGTAAGTAAAGTTAAATCTTTACAATGGTTTGTGGCATCTAGGATGTACCGATGAGATACTAAAGTTACTAGGATGTAAAATTAAAGTTACAACCATAAAAATTTATGAGCTAGTGTGGTTGTGACTCCAAAAAAAATTCACAGCCAAAAAAAATTGTATTATATAGTAAAATGATTGTCAGCGAGGTGGTAGAATCATGACATATGAAGATTTCAATTATTATCTAGAATGAATACCAAAAATACCTTATAAGTCCAATGAGGTGTACCAAAGTTCTAACACAAATAATTCTATGACTTTTCATGTCTTTTCACTCTTCTCCTATTCACCAATTCCATCAACTCTCATATTTTACCCAAAAACTACCTAATTTCATAACTATTTGTCATAATCTATCAAAATTATAATTTTTTTTGAAAAGATTCTATTTAAAGCCTTTTTCTATAAAAACACATCTTGTATAATGCTCATCTAGTTTTATTTAGTATTTAGGATACATAATAAGAAACTCTCATTGTTGACCCATATGACATAGTCATCCACTAGTACACACTCATATTGAGTTGGTAATTATGAGACTTGACCACCCAAAGCTTAAATTCTATACAAAGAGAGCAAAATATGCCAAGCCTTCTCAGACTTAAAATTTATAGTATCAACATCCTATTTCATAAGTTTTTTCATTCATGCCTTATTATTTTTTTATTATATCTCTTGATGGTACTATGATACTCAAGTATTCTTATAAGGTATTATCTCATCCAAGATAGTATTAGTCCATGATAGAAAAGATGCATGCTCCTACTCTAATAAGACATGAGAACTAGTACCATGACCCCTAAAGGTTTGTTGTTAGTTTCAGGCGAGTATTCACTATATAGACAGGTTCATATGAAAATGTATATCATTTTAAGATGAGACTTGTAGTAAGGTGATACCCTCCAATGGCTAAGATGACCTAAGTGTATATTCTTAATTATCTTATTAAATTTCACCATTGGAAAATACATTAGCTAGATATGAAGAATATATCTATTCATAGTAACCTTGAGATGGATGTGCATATGAAGCAACTATTCTAGTTTCAAGTAGTATAATTAAGTGTAATTTATAAATTACAAAAGGAGTTGCATGGCATCAAGCAGTCACGAAGAGCCTTGTTTTCAAGGTTTTCAAAAGCAATCATCTTATTTGAGTTACAACGAGTGTTACTAACTTTTTTTATTCTTCTCAAGAAATTCTAGTGGTAGAATAATTTTTATGATTGTTTAAAACTATAATTAATAGTTGCGAAGAATAAGATACTTACTCTCTAGTGGGTAAGTTGACATGAGTGCGTATTCTTATTTCCTTTATGGAATCTCACTAACGGATGATATATTAGCTAGATGTCAAAAATATATTTATTCACAATAACCTTGAGAAAGATGTGTATATGAAACAATCAACCTTGTTTCAAGTAGTAAAGTCAAATATAATTTATAGATTGGCAAAGGAGTTTTATGGTATCAAGCAATCACTAAGAGCCTTGTTTGCAAGATTTTTATAAGCAATCATCTTGTTTGAGTTACAATGAGTGTTATTAAATTTTTTTTTCTAGAGGAGTCCTAGTGGTAGAATTATTTTTTTGATTGTCTACATGGATAATATTTTAATTATGAGAGATGGTTTGTTGGGAATCGCCTAACTTAAAAAGTACTTTCTAACTTTGTTTTAGACAAAAGAGCTTAAGAGGCTTATAAATATTATTAGCATGTAGGTGACTTATTCTAAACATGTATCATCTTGTCATTGAGGAGATATGTAAATGATACTCTTGTATAGCTTGGTCATTTAGGTTATGCTCTAGTTGGTACTTTTATTGATCTAGTGATAAACTTCACTTATAATGTGCCTTCTCTAGTTGACTATACTACTTACTAGAGAATCATATAAAAGATTAACTATTTGACTATGACTAATAGTTAGCTAGATATTCAAATTTGATCAGTTGAGCACTAGTATGCCATGGGTAGAGTTCTATGACAAGTTTTTTGTACTTTTCTTAGAGCCCACCTTAACTCCTAAAAAAGCACATATGATATATCTTATATAGTTGTTTTGAGATCTACTATGGAGGCATAGTTCATAGTGATGGTGATAGTTACTTCCAAGATACTTTAGATGTAGCATCTGATTAAGAAGATGGTTATGAATTATCTTTTCCCACAACCCTTTACTATAATAGTCAGGTAGAAAGGGATATAGTCTTCAAATTAGTGTTTCATGAGCGGATAAAGAACATTAAGATGGACTACTTCTTTCTTATGGAAAAGATTCAGGATGAGACAATTACTATAACATACATTTTGATAGTCAATTAACCACCAAATATCTACAAAATGCCTTGATGATGCCTCAACTTAACTTTTTTCTTCTAAGCTTAGTGTTGTGAATTTGTAGGCACCAGCTTGATAGGAAGTGTTGCAATTTATACTTAGTTTTTTATTGCTTAGATTATACTTTTAATGGGATCACCTAACTTGTGGGTTGCCACACTCATTTTTGCTATTATATAAGAAAGACACGTATCATATTTTTTACTTAGTGTTACTATATTATTTTTTTGTGCATGATTTAATAATTTAAAAATAAACTTAAGCTAGTTGTATAATAAAAATAAAAAGTTCTAGTTAATTTTTTAAAGTTTTACTATTTGATAGTTGAATATAATTCAACCATTAGAATCTCCCACTGTCTATTATAAACTTAGGTTTTAAATTTTTAAAACTTCAAACTTTTTTTAAACTTCAAACTTAGGTTTAAATTTGAGATCAAATTTCTAGTTACTTCTTCTACTACTTTTTACTTTGATAGTCAAACAATAAGGCACGTGGTCTTGAATCTAATATTTCATAAGTAAACAAAGTATAATAAGATAAATTATTTATTTCTCTTAAAAAATATCTAGTATGGACCATCATCACAATATATATTTAAAAATAATATCAGCCCATCGACATATTGATGGTATTGAAAATACCATGTCTTCCTTTTCTTTCTTCCAAACTTGATATTCTAAATATTTATGCACCATGTTGAGGGTTGTATTGTAATTCATGATTTATTTCTTTTTTGTTATTACCTTGGTGATGAAAGTTCACAAAATAAGGACTACCACAATCATATATATTTTTCTATTATAGGATATGTTTTTTTTTCCTTATTGAGGTTTTTTATTATTATCTTTTATTTTATTATTTACCCTTCACTAGTTGACTTGTCACTTAATCCATGTACATACCAAATATTATTTATATTATTAATATAGTTAGTCATTTCTTAGATTCTTTTAGACAAACTCATATGGGCGTGGTTCTCCAAATTCTCAAGTATGTGGAGAAGGCTATAGAGCATAAGATTTCATTCAAAGATAAACATCATAGTCAGATAGAGTTTGACTTAGATTTTAGTTGGGCACTAGCAATTACCAAGAAGAGATCTACTATGGCATCTTTTATTTTTTTTAGAGATAATCTTATTTTCTAGAAAAGTAAGAATTCGATAGTTATTTTCAGATTGAGTATATAGATAAATTACAAAACTATGATGTTGGTTACTCATTAACTCCAGTGGATATGTCACTTCTCAATGGAGTTGATGCTATCAATTATGAGACCGATAATACATTACTATGATAGCTAGATAGTTCAACACATTATTATCAATCAAATACTTTACAAGTAAAGAAAATATATATGAGATTGATTGTCAATTTAATATGTGAGAAAATCTATGATTTGATAATTATAGCCTACGTGCCTATGAGTATCTTTCCTAACTTTTAAACTTGGCATTTATGACATGTACATACCAGAATGAAGGGGGTATTGAGGTTTAGTTATGTTTGTTATTTTTAATTTTTCTTTTCTTTTTTTGTCTATGTAGGAGCACTCAATATATGAGCTACTCCAAAATGAGTATAACACAATCTATTTTTCTATTGTTGAAACCTTTTCCAAAATTAAGGAAAATAAGTATTTTACTTTCTTTTTTTCTTTGTCATTGCTCTTTTCTCTCCTTGACCATTGTTGAAACCTTAAAAGTTTAGTCTTCAACAATAACAATTATATCAAAGTGGATATATACTACAATTTATTAAAGTTCATCTATTAAGCTGATATTTTTTAGCTTCAGTGGGAGATCTAGGGGCAAACCAAATGAGGTTATGATTTCTAAATCTAAATCTTGAAAAATATTAAACTCATTCTTATTATTTTCACAAAAATTTATCTTTAATATAATAAAAAATATGTACCACCATATGAGCCTGAAAGTATGACTGCCAATATTGAACTTTTTCTTTTGATGTATATTTTATATATAACACAATCTTTTCAAAGGTTATTTTTCTATTCATTACTTTTTGTAGTAAGAAGATTGTAACATTAATTTTTTTTCTTTTAGTATTTATATGTAGGATCATCAAACCATGAAGATAACTTTTATGTGGATTGAGCATGATAAATTGTATACGTTCTTCTCGACTCACTTGACCTCTTTTAGATACTTATCTACTTTTGATCAACTAGTTATTCACTATTAGTTAGGGCATCTTTCATTGGACTAGCTGAAGATCCTAGAGATGAGTATCAAAGAAGTAATATTTATTAATTATGAGATATGTCAGTTAAGAAAGAATACTAAAGCTTGATATATGATATACTAGAAGGATACTAGGAGGGATCCACTCCATCTGATTCACTTAGATATTTAGAAACTTTATAAGATGACCATATATGATGACTTGATATATATTATTATTATTATTGATAATTATACTTTATTTACATGATTTTCAATATTTTTAGAAAGAACTCACATTTTTTCTATTCTTATAAAATTTAATTAAAAAATAAAATTTATTTTGGATGTGGCATATAAGATATCGCGAAGTGATACTATTTTAAAATATATTTCTCATCAATTTTCTTATTTCTTTTATAAACATGTGATAGTTTATTAGACATCCTGTGTTAGTAATCCCACATTAAATGAAATAGATGAGAGAGAAAACTAACATCTAGTTGATGGGATTAGGATATCATCTTTTGTTTTTTGCCTATGCATTTTTAGGGAGAAGCATTGTTAACTAAAAACTTCCTAATCAACTAAATATCATTTTTTGTTCTCTCTTGTTGTATCTTATATCAGCTCATATACCTAAGTGAAAGACACTTTCACCTTCCACCCAACATTTTAGGGTATGCTTGTTTTGTTCATGACCTATCTCTTAACAAAGAGTAGATGATTGCATGTGCCACCAAGTACATCTTCCTTGAGTACTCCAATACTTGAAAGGAATATATGTGTCATTCACTATAGACTAGAGGGTCATTAAAAGTGATGATATGACATTCTTTGAGGATAAGTACTTTTTTTAGGACTTGATCTAAGAAAACATACCTTTGGGCATTGTAGTGGTTGGCTCATTTTTGTATCTAGTTGTTACTCCTCACAAAAAAGTAATTATCAACCTTGCATATACGCCTATACTTGAAATGACTAGCACAATTAATTTTGAGTGGTGATACCACTCATAAGATAGTGCACCAAGAAAAAGAGCATAGTGTGAGTATCAAACTAGCCACAATGTGTGAGTCTTTCTAGGAGAGGGAGATGATGGTTGACATACTTGATGATTCTAAACTAATGATATATACTAGATAAATATGTCTATAATATTTTCTAATTGAGATTCTATGGAATAAGCAGATTTAGTTCACTATATCAACTTCGACCTTATGATTGTATTATAGAATAAATCAATAGTGTGTTCTACTCAATATTTTTCATCTGGAATATTCTCTTATTATCATTTAGGAAGTACATTTTCATTTCTTATTCTTATTTGATAGATGCATGGTCCCAAATATTCTTTGTGAGATACTTAGTCATCCATGATTATAATAAGCTATGTTAGATAAATTGAGTGTAATAATATTTAATTATTTGTGGGAACTCTTTCTGAAACATATAGGTAAGCTAATAGTGTGATGAAGATGGGTATGCATGGTGAAGATGAGACTCAAGGGAAATATCAGTCAGCTAAAAACTAGGCTGATTCCAAGAAAATTTACACAGATCTATACAATTGAATACTAGAATATTTTTTTTCATGTGGACATATTGATCAATACTAGATTGCTACTTTCTATTATAGTTTACATAGGTTGATTATATATCAACTAGATTTAATTAATATATTCATTCATAGTAATCTAGAGGAATAAGTATTTATGTAGTATCCACTAGCATTTACTATTCCTATATGTGTTTAGGTATGGTGTACAAATTGTGAAAGGTATTTTATGGCCTAAAGTAATCTCATAGGTCATGATTTAGTAGATTTTCTTTAGTACATATTATTTATGATCATGGAAGATATAAGACTATTCTTATTTTTTCCAACATAGATCAAGAGGGGAGTATGCGATATTAGTGGTATATATCAATGATATTTTGATTTTCATATGAATGAATTAGGATAATTTAAGATATTTTATTGGTATTGAAGTTAGATACTAAGGAGATACAACCTTTTTTTCTTAGAGAAGATATGCTTTGAATAATTTTATCAGACCTTGGTATGTCAAGATATATTAAAGTCACAACGTGATTTAGTTGTAAACTTATCTATAGATATTAGTTTGTCAATTGTTTCCACTATTTATAGAATGACTAAAGGAAAACTAAACTAACTGATAATGACTAGGACAAAAATCACATATATTATTAGTATAATTAGTCATTTTCTAAATTCTCCTAGACAAATTCATATAAACATAATGTTAATGTTTATAAAGTATATGAAGAAATCTATAGGACATAAGATTACATTTAGAGAGCAAAAAGCATATATGGATATTGACATATTCAAATTCTAGGTAGGCTCCTATGATCACAAAGATAATATCTATCATATATTTTTTATACTTTCTTTTGTAGGTAATATCATCTTTTCATCTTTTGAAAAAGTAAGAAATTTAATTATTTTGAGATCCAATGTAGAAACAAAGATAAAGGATATGATATTAGCTATTCACGATCTCTAGTTGATCAGTCACTTCATGGAGCTTTGCCTACCAGTTCAAAAACCAATGACACTTTATTGTGCTAACCAATCAGTCAGTCAAACTACTACCAACTCAATGTTCCATGAGCAAACAAAATATATTGAGGCTAATTATTATTTTATTTGAGAGAATATTCAATATGGTTAAATTAATATTACCTATTACTACTAGTGAGCATACATCATATATTTTCGTGAAAGCTCTATGAGGACCACAATTTACTTTCTTCTCCTCAAAGTTGAGTATTTGTGACATGTATGGTCCAACTTGAAGTTGGGCATTGAAGTTTGCTTTATTTTTTTTCATTGTTTACCTTGTTTGTTTTTAATTATCTGGGAGCACTCAACATGTGGATTATCCTAAATCACACACACACACACACACATGGCTTATGTTGTATTCTGAAATAGTTTTAAAAATTTAATAATCCTCTCTTTCTCTCTCTTCGTCCTTGAAATTGCATCAAACCTCATCAAACCTCACCAAACCCTAAACTACCACCAAATAGATATCATTAAAAATATGTTTCATAGAAATGTAATGAGTGTTTGTCTTATAGGTAGGACACATTTTTAAGAAAAGGTATTTCAATATATGTTATTCATGGTTGATATAGTCTTAATCAATAAATTTAATGAAAATATAGATTAAAAATTAGAAAGGTGGTGTTGAATATTAAAGAGCAAGTTTTAAAATTAACTACTTGAATACATAACATCTAATTTATGATATAATATTGACTTGAGAATGAAAGATAATTCTATTGAGATTGATGATGTCATAAAATTAATTTTTTTTGTTATTAAGAACTTATAACTCAAAATAATAATAAAATTAAAATAGATATAAATCATAATATTATTATTAGTTAGATAAAATAGATGATTATATCAATAGTCTTATGTTATAAAAAAATATCAGCTACATTAAAAAGAAATATTATAAGATAATTATTAGATCAATTATACTTTATTGTTAAAAATGTTTAGCTGCAACAAGATATAATATTCATAAGATGGACATAGAAGAGATACATCTATTAAGATGAATATATGAAAAAACTCACTAGAATAAAAATAAAATTAAAAAATCATAAATTATCTAAGTGTCATACATATAGAGTATAAAATTTGAAAGAAATGACTCATGTTATTTTGACATGAGAAGAGAAAATCACTCATCATTTTAACTAAAAAAAATATTTAAATTAGAATGTAGTAAACATTATAGAAAAAGAGATAAACTCTTAAAATTTTGATAAAGACAATTAAATCGACACACATATGCGAAAATTTATGTGATAATTGTATTGCTTTGAAAACATGCATGACTTAGAGGATAAATTTATGTTTTTTATGTTTTTTTATCTTTGATGGTATTTTTCACTCTTATCATTTCTCATGTATTTTATTTTCATTGAGTTATAATGATAATTATTATTTCAAATTAGTTTATGTTATTTTAATTTATATTATAATAGATGCATTATATAATTATATATTATATGAATCACATTATTTTGTACGTCACATTACAAACATGGATACAATAAATTTTGTGAATTAGTTTCCATTTTTCTTTCTTTTACTCCAATATAATATTAGAGAGAATTTTTTTTAATGGTAGTGGCCCACTACCATGAAAATATTAATAGACTAATCTGTTATATGAACATAGAATATAAAAATAATTTAACGAAAAAAGAAGTACTTCATTCACTCGGGTAAATACTTGATTAAAGGTTGTATCTCTTGTATGAATATCACATTAAGAGATTAGTGGATGTAAGAGGATATTTATTTTTCTCGAGAAGGTATTTCATCTAAAGTATCTCATAAGTTATAGTTAGCCATCACTATCATTGAATTCTACCTCTACACTAGATCTTGAATAAATTATTTATATCTTGTTTTTTTCAAGAGACAAGACTGCATCCAATAGTAGAAAAATTTATAGTAGATCTCCTCTTAGTGCAAGTTCTTGTCTAACTCGAATATGAATACTTAGCCAATTATTAGTGCCCTTGATCACTAAAATAAATCTCAATATACAGGGATTTATTCACATACCTTAGTATTTGTAGAGTTGCATATAAGTAAACATGTCTGTATAATCTATAAAATAACTAATTATATTAAATACATAAATTATATCTAATATGATAGTAAATATCTAATATGTATTTGAGATACAATCAATAATTAAATCACAACGTATAAAAAATCATATCAAACTAAATAAAAATATCCACTAGTGCATAACCTAAAAAATTGATCTCTTTGAGTAACAACTATATGTCTCATTCATGACAACATAATACATCTCCTAAAGTATGTCACTTATATCCCAAGTATTGAATAACTAAGCCAAAAATTTTTAAACATCAAATAAAAACTCAATAAATCTCAATGGTAAAATATTTATACATGGTGCTCATATATCATAGGTAAATTGGATTGGAGCAGCTCACAAGTTGGGTACTGTCATCCATAATATTATAAAAAGAAAAAAGAACAAAAAAAGGTAAACCATAATAACCTCCTCAAAGTGGTGATTAAATGTTAGAAATTAAGCTTGGAAAAAAAATTTTTAAGTTGGAGCAATGATTTTATTTCGAATCTTCTTATTGAAGAAAAATACCTATATATACTTTACCCACTCTTGAAAAACCAAATTGAAGGTTATGTACATTGATGTTTGACTATTATTGTAAAGAGTAGTGAGAGAAAAAATTAGATGCTTGATCTCCTCGATTAGGCACTAGATCAAAAGTATCTTGTACATCATCTTCATCATCACCCTCAATTATTCCTCAACATTGCATCTCAAAATAACCATATATCTTACTTTTTTAAATACAATATTACATTCAAGAAAAATATAAAAAAAAATATATTCGTCCTCCTCTTGGTGCTTACTGATATCCAACTAGAATCTAAATACCCAACAAATAAAAAGTGAATGTGATTATTGAAAGAGATCTAAAATTCTAGAGACGTTTTCATATACTTAGATGTGCGAAGAGCTATATCTAGGTAAAAAAATCTAAAAAATAACTAACTATGGCGACTACATTAGCTATATTTGATCTGATAAAAGGATCAACCATATATCTCATTTGTGATGAAATATTCTTTCTCATAAAGTAGATCATATCTATCCAAATCTGAATCTTCTAATATAGTTCATCTAGAACTATGAGTGAAGGTACTTCTTGAGTTGGATGATTTCTAACTAATCATCTCTTATAATAATAATTTTATATATGTATACAAGTAAAATCATCAAGTCGTAAAAAATATAGAAAATAAAGAAAAATCTAAAGCACAAATGTGCAAACCAAATGAAATGATTGCCTATTAAAACATCACAAAATTAGGCTCTAACTAACCACTACATGCCTATAATGCCCTCTAAAATTTTACAATTGCATCTGATTATGTTGCTTGAAACCCGTTTGTCTTCTCCATGTGCAAATCCTTCTCAAGATCACTATGAAGAACTATAATCTTTACATCTAGCTAGTATATCCTTTAACTGTGAGAGAATACCAATGAAATAATAATTCATATGGACATCACATTGGCCGCTAAAGTGAAAGCAACATTATAATCCATACTAAATATTTGAGTGAACCCTCTCACTACAAGCCTAGTATTAAGGTGATCTATCTTTTCATATTTATTTGTCTTCATAGTCAATATCTATCTACAACTAAATAAACAATATTAGCAAAGGTCATGGTACTAGTTTTGGTTTTAGTGGACTGAAAGGCACAATCTCTTTCAAAATGACATGGTATCATCCTTGGTGAGATAAGATCTAGACAAGAGACTAAAGTATCATAGTAACATCAATAAAAATAATTAAATAAGTATAAGACAAAAGGTGTAAATATGATATAATTGATAAAATTGAGTACTATGTATAACTTATCTATCCTTTATGGAGAGCAGTCGAAAACTCAATATCAAAGAGATTATTTGTATAAACATCTTGCTCCTTAGTAGACTCATTTCTAGTTTGAGTAGGTTGTGTATATCCTATTCTCTAAGTATAAACTTTATGTCTTAGGTGTTCAAGTATCCCAGTCTTTGGTTTATCATGAGCCTAAAGTAAATAAACGTATGGATTAGTATTTCATCTAGACTTGATGAAGATTTCCACTAAAGGTAAACTTCATTCTCTTACGATAGTCAACTTAATCTATGCTTATTAATTCATATGACAAGTTTATATTGCTATAGTTGATGAGTAACTCTTTCTCTTAACTGGAGGTTCAAATGGGACAATAAAAGGGTAAGGATAAGTAACATGTTCAAATATATTTTTTAAATTCTTACTCTTCTTAGGCTCACTAAAACAAGATTTATACTCAAAAAATTAACATCATCACTCACTAAAATCTTATTAGAATTTAATGAAAAATAAGTTTATATTTTTGGGTATTAGAATAACCAAGAAAAATATATCTCAAGATCCTAGTTATCGGCTTATCTCTTCTTAGGGAGAGATCATAAATCAAGCAAATATTTCCAAAGATTCTATGAGATAGACTAAACTATCTCTCTCTGGGAATGTAAGATCTAAAAAAATACATAATGAGAAAGGGCAAAAGAAAATATCTAGTTGATGAGGTAGTTTGTGGTCAACACCACATCTCCCCAAATCTAAGAGTCTAACTCTGAGTTGTTTCAACCATAAGTCCATTCTTTCTTTTTGTGATCCCATTCGATGGGGGTGTGTCAGTATATTTAATTTTAATAATTTCAACCGTAAGTCTAGTATATGATTTTCTTATCCATATAATGAGTGTTGAACATGTCTGACATATACTCTAATACATTATTATTTATTTTATATTTTTATTATATTGATTTTCTATCATTTTATGAAATGATTAAAACATAGAAAAAATATATGACTTAGATTTATAAAGAACCAACCATATAAATCACAAGCCATCATTAATATGAGAAAAAAAAATAGTTAAAATTTTTCTCAGGTTTCATATCTACTCTGCCCCTCATATGTCTAAGTGTATCATATCAAATAATTGCTTAGTCATACTAGTATGTCATTCAAGGTAAAAAGTTCTCATATATTTTCCTAACTAACATATTTTACACTCTATGATATGAATACACTTAATAATATGCTCAAGTATTCTAAGCTTGGTCAATAAAGGGCAACCAAGTCTAGAATACTCAAATAAATAGTCTAACATGCTCAAATACCTAATATGATATCATATTGTAAAAAAAAACATATAATCCATCTTTCTCAAACTCAAAATATTTTTTTGAGTGTCTTCTAATCAAACAAATTAAAATTATTAAAACAAAAAATAAAGTTAAAATAGAGTTGCTTGGAAAGATAATTAATGAAAAGAAAATTAATAGAATAATCAAAAACTAATTACAATGTGATTATAGACTTCTATATGTTGATAATCAAATAGTCTAAAGTGAAAGTACATGTCAATGAATATGTAGTACTTAAAGAACATTAAGTATCTATTATTGTCTTAAAAAAGACTTTTGTGTATCCATCTCTAATAAGTATCATAGTGGATGGGCAATATGAAAATAACTTAATAGCTCTGATATTCTATCTGTTTCTCTCAACAATTTATAGTTCTTTCAGCCCCTTACTAGATATAATGGTAATATGTCTTTTTTGGTATGTCTTTCTTCATATAATATGTGCAAAGTAAGAGAAATGTTACGTATCTACATATTGACATCATACCACTACTTCTCCAAAAGAAACCAATAGTTTGATAGCATCTCACACAAATATTTTTCAAACTAATAATGGAATGATGATACTAACAAATATTTCTCAAAAGTCTTACCCTTTCTTCCTTTTTTTGTAATTTCTTTCTTGCATTTTTATTGGGTATGCCTACTCCACACAATATATGAAACTATGACATACCTATATTTTTGTGCACCTTGCTCTTTTTGTATCATCATGTGTTGCATGTAGTGAACATACGACAGAGAAAGGTAAGTAGGGAAAGATTCATGATAGAACAAGAACAAATTGGGTTCACCATGTACTATGGGCTTTCACAAACAAAATGTGTGCATAGTACAAATACATGCATTGTATTTTTATAGTGAACATGTTCACTCACTCACTCACTCACACACACTCTCTCTATAAACACTAGAAGGGGTTCACACTTCTTAGGGTTTTAGCTCTAGTAATAGGTTGAGTAATTTAGCTGAAAACATTTGGGCATCCAATGAAAACTCAATAAAACATATTGGTATAATATATACAAGGGGTGACCATATATAGTGAGCGAGTTGAATATTAGTTGCCCACAAGTTGGATGCTTCCATCCACAATACAATTAAAAAAATAAAACAAAAACACTGCAAATAATGATACCAAATAAATATCTAAAGCCTTTGAAGATTCTTTATCTAACTCTATAACTAAAAGTATTCTTTGAGTTTGATGATTCCAAACTCATCATCTCCCTCAATAATGATGTGGTCCACATACATAAATACATCATCAACTTTTCATTTGATCTCCTCAAAAAAATATAAAACATTTTAATTTCAAAAAAGTTGACTGTTAATGAAACCTTTGCAAAGAAAACTTTTAGTGACTATTTCAAGTCATATAATACATTCCACAATCTACATACTAAGTTTGACCATACTACTTGAAATTTGGATGACTATCATAACTATACCTCTTTCTTAAGGTCATCAAGAAAAATTACATTATTTACATCTAACTAGTATGTCAACCATTCATAAGAATTTGTAGTGATATGCAAATCCATACTGAGATTATATTAGTCATTAGAGAAAAAAGTTTTATAGTAATTCAATTCAATTATTTAAGTGAACCCCCTTGCAAAAAGTCTCATCATAAGGTAATCTACATTTACATCTTGACCAATCTTCATAGAGAACATTCACATCTAACTAGTTCCCAAATCTCATTATAGTAAAGGATATTTATCTTTTCCAATAAGATCTCGTGTCATCCTAGATGAGATAATGCCTCAGAGCATGATTTGTAATATAATATATTCAAGATATATTGTAAAAAAAGAAAAAAGAAGAGAGACGATATGAATATGATAATTTATGTGAAAATAAAGTGTTTTATATAACTCTCATGTTTCTTTTGGATGGAAATTAGAAAATCAAGATTAAGAGAATTAAATATGGGATCATCAAACATTTCATAAGACTCTCCTTTGCTTTAAACATGTTACATATATCCTATTCTTATATAATAGACCCTAAGTCCTAATATATCAAATCTTCTCATACCTAGCTCATGCTGAGATGTGACAAAAATAGACTCAAGAATTACTAGATTGGCTAGACCTAAGGGAGAATTCCTTTCATGGAAACCTCTCCCTCTCATAAATTAATTTGTTCTATAGATGTTGACACATATGAATACTCGATATAAAAAAGTAATAGATCCATATATATCCACTAGATCCTTACTCTTCAAAGACTTTTTAAAGGATGCATCATACTTATAGAAAATAATATCAGAACTACTCAATACTTTAATAGTCTTAAGTAAATAATATGTGTATTATTTCTGGGTACCAGAGTAACCACAAAATATATACTTTATAATCCAAGTATCATCTTGTCATATCATGAGGAGAGATTATGTATAAAACAAGTATTCTCAAAGATGTTGAGAGGTAAGCTAGATAATCTCTCTACATGGTTCATGATATGAATGGGAACCTAGTGATAACAGTTAGAAGAGGACATCTAATTGAAGAGATAATTTATGATAAAAATTATTTCTTTCCAAACATACATTGGTACACCTCTACCAAAAAAAAGTATTTGAACTATCTCAACCAAATATTAATTTTTCATTTCAACAACCATATTTTATAGAAGCATGCCTGCACTTGTAGTTTGAAGTATAATCTCATGATCAATTTAATAAGTATTGAAACTATTAGATATATACTCTCATACATTGTTTCAATCATTTTTATTTTTTTATTAAATAATTTTTTATATTTTAATGAATTGACTAGAAAATAGAAAATATTCATGATCTAAAATAAAAAAACCAAGTAAAAATGTAAAATGCATAAAATTATTAATAAACATAATAAAGTATATAAAATCATCTTTAGTTTCATATCTATGATACCCTCACTTGCTTGACTAATCATATCAAATGAGTTCTTACTTACACATATCTAGTAGAAAAGATAAAAAGTTTTAGCATATTTTCCTAACTGATATGTCCAACACTTTTATTTAGAGATATCTTTAACACTAGAATCAAGCATTTTCAGATTGGCTATTGATGGGTGACTAAGTATTCAGTGATGAAACACTCAAATAATTTTTTATAAATAAGTAGTTTATTATGACACGTAGACATATAAATAGAGATATTATGGTTAATTTCATGACTTTGGCATTTTGGTGAGTTTTGATAAATAGTTGTGATATCAATAGGATTTTGGAGGTATTTAGTAGAAGAAGATAGAACACTAAATCTTATATAGTTTTAGCATCCATTATTGTCCAAAAATTTATTTAATTAGTCAGGATAATTTTTAGATGTCATGACTCTGCCAACTCATTAGTACAATCCTTCTACTATGTGACACATTCTTATTGGTTATGATATTATAATGGAGTTATAACCATGATTATCTCAAAAAATTTAAATTAATATAATATTAATTCTACATTACAACAACCAAGTGTCTCACTAATGCTCAAAGCCATTACTAATCCAAGCATCATGACTTTATCTTTAATATAAATTGATAGTCTCATGTCATAGTCATGACCTTTTTACAAAGTTATACCCTTTGAGCTATAGAATAATACAAAGCCAAAACAACTCAGGCCAATGCCATGTCAATTAATTAAAGTAGTGACTTTTGGGATACTAAAAGCTATAAAAGATATTACTCAAATATGACCATTCTTTAATATTATGACTCTTAACTTGAAAGGAATGCATAACTATGACTTATATGCTCGAGCTAATTTCTATAGAGGTGGAAACTAGGTTGAGCTGCTCGGGCATGCCATGAGGCATGACTTGATTAAGCTATGCCTAGCTCGACACAACATGGTCTATAATAATGCCTAAACCTAGGTCATGCTGACCCAAGATATGGCTCATGTCGTGCTGGGCCAGGGGGTCTAGGCTAGGCATGACATGGGTGCCTTGCCTATTGACACGATATATCGGCATGGGTACGATGACCTAGGATAATGAATCAGGAAGATGGCATGTTCCAATTTGCCCATGCCTAGTACACGTGGTAGGGTTTTTTAATTAGCCCATCACATTGTTAGCTGAGTAAGCCTGCATGGCATGACCTAGGCACACACAAATGTGCCTCCTAAACTGAAGCCCAAGTCCTTACCAACCTTGAGTCCCAACAATCTTTTTGGTTTTCATGGACCATCCAAAAGCTTCAGCTTCAGGGCTTGGGCTTCTAATGGCTAACTCATGCAAAAAAATTGAAAGAAGATCCAAGCTATTAGATTATTTTCCAATGGCTAAGGTAGAAAATCTAATGGCTGTCGGGTTTCTACCTTTTTCATTTAAAAAAAATAAAAAAATTTTAAATATATATATATTTTTTAATTAAAAAAAATCTATATAAATCAATTTAGAGAGTTGAGTCTTTCATTTTTCAAACTCAAACCTCTTTTCTCTCTCTCTCTCTCACTATCTCTCTCTTCTTGGTTCTCCCTCTAAAGCTAAAGATTTAGATTTTAGAAGTTTTTATATAAAGCGCATGGGTGAAGATTTGGTTACTATTTGTGTTTCAATTTCATTGCCTAACCTACCAAGTGTGAGCTATAGCTCTCTCTCTCTCTCTCTGTCTTTGTCTCTCTTTTCTCTTCATATATTGGGTATTATTTTTTATTTAGTTTCTTTAATATAATTTAATTATTAACTTAGAACATAAACTAAAAAAATATGGCTAATATGAATTTAATGATAATGAAATTAATATTGACGTACATATAGATAATATTAATAATGATAACCCTATGGAAATGTATGAGGCTGAAACCATATTTTCTCTAATGGTCTCGACCCAAACTCAAACATTTAAAAATACTAGAAGAATATCTATAATTTGGATTGACTTTAATATAATACAAAAAAAATGTTAGGGTGTTGATGAATAATCAACGCAATGTAGTTATTGTAAAAAAATATATAAATGTAGGTGTTCGTGTGGAACCGACCACCTAAAGAAGCATGCTGATCATTACACTAAAAAAATATAGTGTATTAGATCCTAGGCAAACCCAACTGAACGGTTAGATTTTTCAGCTTGGATCTAGTACATATTCTTTGTTGACCCCCTTCATATACCACAATGAGTTAGGAAGGAAATGTATGACCAAACTGATCTCCATGAAAGGTATTCTAATTATATTTTCTTAGGATACTAGGATAACCAGTATTATATAGATCTATTTTCAACCTACATATCATAAGATTTATAGGTCTACATGTATGAATAATATAGTCAATATTATAAGTTAAAAAAATAAATAATGATTAATGAATTTAGGCAATATAGTGGCATAGTATCCATGACATCTGATATCTAGACTAGTCGTGATGATACATCTTTTGCATGCCTCACCACCCACTATGTTGATTCTAAATAGAAACTTAATAAAAAAATTTTAAGATTTTTAGAGATACTCTATCCTCATGATGACCCTACCATATATGAGTACATGATGAGAATATTTAGAATTATCATATTCAAAATAAAATATTTAGTATTATGTTTGATAATGCATCTAACAATAGAGAAGCCATTACTATATTTGTTAGGACCATTATAAATGAGCCATTAGGAAAGATTTTTCACATTAAATGCATATGTCCCATTATTAACTTGATAGTACTAATGGGGATGAAGATTATTTCCCTCACTTTAAAAAAATATTAAACTCACAAAAATATCTTCGGATGGCTAGCATACAATAGGAGCTTGGTAGTTTCTATTTGTTTGTGGGTATAAAGAAGAAATTCTAAATGGATATGAGACATCATTGAAATTACACTTACATGATGTTGGAGTTATGTATTATATAAGAACATGCGATACCTAACTATATCAAGAGTAAAAGTGATGAACTTATCATTAATGACAGAGACGAAGATATAATAATTTAATTTATGAATTTTTTGATAATTTTTTATGATTTGATGAACATGTGTTTGTCTATTTATACCATCACCATTTGCATTATGCTCAAGTCCAAATGCAACATTGGTGCCATGTTTAGAAAGTTTATTCATGAACATCAACCTAAAGGGTTCATTCACTAAATATTAGTTTTCACTTGTAATTATGATTATAAATATGATAATCAACCATGACTTTAGTAGTAGAATATAAATGTCAAAACCAAAATAGAAACACAGAAATAGCGTGGTTCATTAGCCGTTCAATACAACTAGTTTCATCCATTAGAAAAGCGCTTGAGTGCTTACAAATTAATAACCAAGATATTTATAGAATCAGAAGAAAGATACGAAGAAACACGAAATAAAAATATCACAACAAGAAAAATAGCATGCTCTTCCTCACACTGAACATTATTAAAAAACATATATATATTAAAATATCAGAGTGGGTCGGATAACTCGAATGGACTGGATTCTACTTCAAAATTTTCTCGGACCCACTAATCAGGTAGCAAGACCCCCGTTATTATCCATTGCTACATTCATAATCTCTTTCAATATTTTATTCCTACACTTATAATAAAATATTACAACAGAAAAAACATTTGGTTATACAAAGTAGATAATCAAAACAAATTATATACTAAACTAAAATTTGATTGAATTATTTATATACTATGACACTAGGTATGGTAGTAGTTATAGATATGCTTTGAGTATAGACATGAGCACCATATTTAGAGATGATGACTTTTCCATTCAGTTAGCAAGAGATAAATAATGGGGTGAATCATTAAATTGGAGCGAGTTATCTTGATACTTGGATATATAGGTGTCAACCCCCGCCCCGACACGAAGCACAGCAGGGTTCGACCGTGCCTAGTCTGGCCTTGCACGGTAATATCCCGTGCCCGGGTAAGGCACGGCCCGTGCCGTGCCGTGCCGAGGCCAACCATGCCTAGTGTCGTGCCTGACCCGACACGGTTCGGTGGCCCTTGGCATGGCTCGTAGGCACGGTCAGGGTCACCGTTCACACCCAGCCCGGCATACAGCACCCGTTGTCCCGCACCCTCACGAGTCATGGGTCACGGTGGGTTCACCGTGACTCGGGTCACTTGGGCCAATGCCAAGCCAAGCGTCCCGTTCCCCTTCCAACAAAAGAGAACGCGGGTCCGGTCCAATCATACCCAACCCTCGGTCCCCCGACCCGATTCCCCCCCCCCCCATCCCCCCAACGAGCAAAAAAAAAAATTAAATTGTTGTTGTTGGATCTCGCCTCCAACGGCTAGGGGGCAGAATCCAACGGCCCTCATGATTCTATCTCGTAAAAAATAAAAAAAAAATAAAAAAAAGACTTTTTTTAAAAAAAATTATTTTCTTTAATCTATAAAATCCACGCCCCCTCTATATTATATTTATGTTTTTCATTAATATTTATTCTCTCAAATGTCACATTTTCTCTCTCAAAAATCTTGCTCCTCTTCGTCGGGACTTGGAAGTTGGGATTTCCTCATTTGGCTTGGCTTTTTGGAAATATCAACTTGGGTTTTGAATTTTTAGCTAGACTGTGGTGTACCGTGCACGTGATCGACCTGACTGCTTTACCGGGTAATTTATTTAAAGTTTTTTTTACACTCTCTCTCTAGTCTCTCTCTCTAAACATAAAATAGATAAATTTAAAATCAATCATCTAGTCTCTAAATAAGTGTCATGTTTAACAAAAATCCTAAAAAATGATAAATACTAATGACATATTTAAATTTAGAAAATAAAAATATTACACAGATGTCTGAGGCTGCTAAAACATTGGTTTCTCCAATTGTCTCAACCAAAACTTCTAAAAAACAAAAAACTAGGAGGACTTCTATAGTTTGGACTCATTTTAATATAATAAAACAAAAAAATGTTAGGGGTGAGGAATAAGAAATGGCACAGTGCAATTATTGTATGAGACTTTTAACATGTAAGAGTTCGTTTGGGACTGGGCACCTTAAGAGGAATCTCGAATTATGCATGAAAAAATATGATCCATTAGATTCTAGGCAAACCCAAATTGGCACTGTATTTTTTGAGACTGGATCGAGTTCAGTCTCAAAGTTTACTCCCTTCATATACTCCAGCAAGTTGGGTAGGGACGGCATGGCCAGACTTATCACATTGATGGGTCTTCTGATCAGATTTTCGGAACATCTAAGGGTAGTGCGCATAATGCAGACATATTTTTAGCATGCTTATCATATAATTCCTAGGTCAACATCTAGGAATGACATACTAAAATTGTATTAGTTAGAAAAACAAAAAATAATTAATGAATTTATGGCATATAGTGGAGTGGTGTCCGTGACATCCGATATATGGACAAGTCACGATGAATCATCTTATGCATGTCTTACCAGCCACTATGTAGATTCTAACTGGATTATTAATAAAAAAATTTTAGGATTCTCTGAGATTCTTCATCCTCATGATGACCCGACCATTTTTGAGTGTATGATGAAAATCTTTAGGGAATATAAAATTCAAACTAAAATTTTTTGTGTCACATTTGATAATGCATCTAATAATGGAGTAGTGATTAACATGTTTGTTAGGAATATTAGAGACGCACTCTTAGGAAAGATTTTTCATGTCAGATACAAGTGTCATGTGATTAACTTGATTGTTCAAGCGGGTATGAAGGTGTATCCCCCACGTTGGATATTATATGTAATGCACTAAAATATATTCGTACTCCTCGCAGACAATAAGAGTTTGGTAGTCTCTATTTATCTGTGAATCTTAAGAAAAAGAAATTTCAATCGGATGTGAGACATCATTGGAATTACACGTACCTGATGTTGGAATCATGTGTTGGATACAGACATGTGATATCCGACTACGTCAATAGTAAGAGTGATGAACTTATTATTAATGACATTGACTGGGCTTCAGGAATTTCATTTATGAAATTCCTGAAGATTTTTTATGATGCGACTAATATGTGTTCGTCGGTTTATACGCCCACGACTTACATTGTACTCAAGTGCATATGCAACATTAGTAGCATATTTAGGAAGTATCGAGCTGACCCGACACTTAGCCATATGGTTGCATAAATGGAAATCAAGTACTTAAAGTACTAGTCCACCGTCCTATCTCATTATTGTCTCGCTGCATGCATGGACCCTAGGGTTAAGGTGAAAGGGGCAGAAAATACCATGACTTACATTTCCTCGTGCATGAACCTAGAAGAGCCACCTAAAGGGTTCATTCACGAAAAGTTGACTGACCTGTTCACATACTACGATACTAGGTATGGTAGTGGTGGTAGTGTGACTATGATTACGGACATGGATACCTTGTTCGGAGATGACAATTTTTCCATTCAGCTAGCGATGGGGAAACATCGGGGTGAACTATTACATAGGAGCGAGCTTTCTTGGTACTTACATACCGATTACTGCTCAATCCTATCACATTCTGATACTAAGAATTTTGATATATTACAGTGGTTGAAATCATATGAGTCCACCTTCCCCGTGGTATCTAGGATGACACGGGATCTTCTGACTCCTCCGGTGTCGAGCGTAGCATCGGAGTCTGCTTTTTCTATTACAGTGAACATGATTTCGGATAGGAGATCGAGATTACATCCAGATATTGTTGAGGCCTTGGCTTGTTTGAAGGATTAGAAGGATTCATGGTTTAGCATCCATTATCATGCTGGGGCTGGGACTAGGACAGCGACTGCAGCCACATCCACTACAAAAGTGGAGGAGTTGATTGTTAATGATGATGATTCATATGATACTGATCTTTATATTGCGGCTGATGATGCTCATGATATGTCGATTGATGATTGATGATGATCTACTACTTTTTGATTTCAATGTTTTGTTTTTTATTGATTGTACGCTTTATTTATACGATACTTTAAAACTTTAATTTGTTTGGTTTGGACCTTCGGTATCTAATGGCTGATTGGTCATTTTTTATTTGATTTGCTTATGTTTTTTTTACTTTTTAATTTTTTTTAACAAAATTTATTGATTTATTTATTTTTTTGTTTTATTTTTTCATTTAAAAATTTATAACTCTATTATTTAATTCTAATAAATTATAAACTAATTTTATTTTAAATTATAAAAAAAATTTAAACTTTGTAAATTTAATAAATTTTAAACAATTTCCATTTTATAAACTTATTATATTATACATTATCTATAATTTTATATATAATTTAATATATTATATAATTAAACTAAAATTTAAAACTATAAAATTTTAAAAACAAAATTTTTTACTTCGCCCGTACGGCATGGTTTGGCCCGCACGGCTAGGTTAGTCCCGACTGAGCCTGGCCCAGCACAGCATGGCCCACTATGTCGGGCCTGGCTTTTATAAACTATGTCGGCCCGTTTGACACCTCTACTTGGATACCAAATACTATTGAAGTGGAATCTACTAACTCCTCCAATATTGAGCATAGCATCAAATTTTACTTATCTCATACTATTTTATAATAGTGAAAATCATATGAGGCTACTTATCTCATACTATTGAAGAGGAATCTACTAACTTCTCCAATATTGAGCATAACATTGGAGTTTGTTTTTTTAGTTGTAGGTAATGTCATTTCAGATAGGAGTTTGAGACTATAAATAAATATAGGTGAGGCACTAGCATGCATGAAAGATTCAGATGATTCGAGGTTGGTCATCTAGGATTAGGTTGAAACAAGAGCGAAGGAGTTACTAATAGATGATGACTCATGAGATTTTGAGGATGTTGAGCCCACTACTTGTGATACTATCGGATGCTTACGTGATGATCAATTGCATATTTATACCTGTTGGCGTTGAGATTAGGCTTGTTATGATTAATGATTTTTATGATTTGTTATTTTATTTTTGGTTGGATTGGATAATAAATTTTTTTGTTATTATTTTATATTAAAATTTTTGTTAATAATTTGATTTTATTATGATTTATGTGAAATTATGTCGTAACTTATAATGGATAACTTAAAATTTTAAATATGAAAAATTAATATTTAAAATCATACATCAATGACTGGTTGATGGTGGACTATGCTGGTGGCTTCCCAGCATGACCCAACATGACCTAACATGACCCTTATGACCCATCCCAATTCTACCTAGATATGGGCTAGCTGATCTATATCAAGCCAGCATTAATCAAACATTTTCGTGCTTGGTATGACACGTTGGCCTAACTGGGCCACCAAAAAATAGGTTGTGCTGGCATGACATGACCCACTTTACACTTTTAAATTTTTATTGCCATGGAATCCTCATAGCACCATGATACCATGATAAATGAAAAAAAACAAGTTTAATGCCATGGTCACCCATAGGATCATAAATACTTGAGAGATATAAAAAAAAAATTGTCGCAACTATTTTCTAGCATTACTATTATGACCAACACATGAGAGACATTCTCTATGTCATAATTATTTCTTAGCACTCTAGTCATATAATAATCAAGGAAGACCATTACTATTGCAAACTTCTTCTTAGTACCATGACTATATTTAAGTATGAGAAGAGATTCACAATATCGTGTCCACATCCTAGTATCATGGCCCTTTATGGATGACAAGATGAAAAAGTCACAAAGCTGTGATTATTTCTTAGCACCATGACTTTGTGTTATAAAGATATTAAATCAAAGTTATGGTTGTTGCTAGCATAATGATTTTGTGTTACAAAAATATTAAGATATAGTTTACAGTCATGACTATTTTCACACTATTTTCTAGAGTCATAACATCAAACTAAAGAGATGAAGTTTGAAGTAGTAACTTTCTTTTAAAAGCCATAACTTTCTACTTATAGTAATACAGACTTACTAGAATACAAATGTGGAAGATAGAGAAATTTTAGAGAATCTCTCATTTTCTTGTTCTTCTCACTCATGCAACAAGCTAAGTTATGATAACTACCAAATCCTAAAAGAAAATTTCACACTATCTAGAAGTTCTACAAGAAAGCAAGAGACACAAAATTTTACTAATCTCTAGAGTTGGAAGGAATGGGTCGCAAACCCCCTTTCTTTATGGTTGATTTGAGAATGCATAACAAAATAGCATGGATCTAGGGTTTGTGTAATTTGAATCTATGTGGTATGATTTTGGTTGAATTAATGAATGAATATGTTTGATTTATTTTATATTATGGATATTGATGGATAATGAATAAATAAAACTTGAAAGTAGGGTTTTAACTATTGGTAGTTTTGTGTGATATTATCATGGCGGACAGTGATAGGTAAACTATACAACTCACTAATACATATGATTGGAAGTTAGATGTAGCCCTTCTAACCATGATGCGTGAGATAAATCTATTTGTTGAAACCAAATTTTGGATATATTAATCATTGTATGATACTTACAAAGTCAAAAATATGAATACATTTACATACCATCTATTGTGCATGTCTTAAAAGAATTGGTTCTTGATTTGAATATGTATTATTTAGAATATTTTTTTAAAGAGGTTCACATTTAGTATGAGAGTTGCATCTTTGGGACATGCATGAGTGTGTGGTGACTCGCAAGGTGGTGACAACCTTTGAGAGTTGCTTTTAGTCATATGGTTCTCACTAGTAAACCTTTAAGTGAAACTTTGCAACATTATGTTTAACTACATGTGTATAACTATATATAAATATTTGTATAACCATGTAACACTCTATATAAATAAATATAACTGTATTTGTAACTATGTATACATACATATATGTAAATCTATATAATTATTTATACCTTTGTATACATTTATGTATAACTACATATAATTACTTGTATGAATATATCTATATATAACTATATGTTTAACTATATATAACTATATTTTTAACTATATATACTATAGGTATAAAAACATATAGCTATAAATAATTTTATTTTTCTAAATGTATAACTAAAAAAACATTATACATAACTATATATAAATATATAATTAACAGCATATATTTAATATACATTTTTATATATTAGTATATAAAAATGTATTTTACTATATCTATACCTATAGATAACTATATGTACACATATATAAAATTAAATGAAAAAATATATATGCCTACATGTATAAATATAAGTATACTATATGTGCAAATATATGTATAACCACATGTAATTTTATTTATAATTAAATGTATAACAACATACAATATTTGTTTAACTACATGTGTATAACTATATATAAATATTTGTATAACTATGTAGCACTCAATATAAATAAATATAAATATATTTGTAACTATGTATACACATATGCATACATATATGTATATATATATATATATATATATATATAATTGTTTATAACTTTGTATACATTTATGTATAACTACATATAACTACTTGTATGAATATATCTATATATAACTAAAAGTTTAATTATATATAACTCTTTTTTAACTATATATACTATAGGTATAAGAACATATAACTATAAATAATTGTATTTGCCTAAATGTATAACTAAAAAAATATTATACATAACTATATATAAATATATAATTAACAACATATATTTAATATACATTTTTATATATTAGTATATAAAAATGTATTTTACTATATCTATACCTATAAATAACTATATGTACACATATATAAAATTAAATGAAAAAATATATATGCCTACATGTATAAATATAAGTATACCTATATGTGTAAATATATGTATAATCACATGTAATTTTATTTATAATTACATGTTTAACAACATACAATATTATGTTTAACTACATGTGTATAACTATATATATATATATATATATATATATATATATATATATATATATATATTTATTTATTTATAACTATGTAACACTCTATTTAAATAAACTATATTTGTAGCTATGTATACATATATGCATGCAAATAAATAAATCTATATAATTGTTTATAGCTTTGTATACATTTATGTATAAGTATATATAACTACTTGTATGAATATATCTATATATAACTATATGTTTAACTATATATAACTATATTTTTAACTATATGTACACATATATAAAATTAAATGAAAAAACATATATACCTACATGTATAAATATAAGTATAATTATATGTGTAACTATATGAATTACCACATGTAATTTTATTTATAATTACATGTATAACAATATACAACATTATGTTTAACTATATGTGTATAACTATATATAAATATTTGTATAACTATGTAACACTATATAATTAAATATAACTGTATTTGTAACTATGTATACATATATCCATACATATATGTAAATCTATATAATTGTTTATAAAATTGTATACATTTATGTATAACTACATATAACTACTTGTATGAATATATCTATATAAAACTATATGTTTAACGATATATAACTCTTTTTTTAACTATATATACTATAGGTATAAGAACATATAACTATAAATAATTGTATTTTCCTAAATGTAAAACTAAAAAAAACATTATACATAACTATATATAAATATATAATTAACAACATATATTTAATATATATTTTTATATATTAGTATATAAAAATGTATTTTACTATATCTATACCTATAGATAACTATATGTACATATATATAAAATTAAATGAAAAAAATTATATACCTACATGTATAAATATAAGTATAACTATATGTGTAATTATATGTATTACCACATGTAACTATATTTATAATTATTGTATAACAACATACAATATTATGTTTAACTAAATGTGTATAACTATATATATATATATATATATTTATCTATTTATTTATAACTATATAAAACTCTATATAATTAAATATAACTAAATGAGGTATGATTTTTTATCCTGACAATTTTTTTATAGCTTGTGGAGATTGAACTCACAACCTCTAAGGAGGCTCACGTCTATCTCAAGAATCAGTATATCGAGCCTTTGGTTTTTGATGTGTAAATATATATATATATAATTAATGTTTATAAAAAATAAATAAATAAAAAAATATAAATAAATAAATAAATATATATATATATATATATATATATATATATATATATATATATAGTTTTTATATATAAAAATAATATATATATTGTTTTTTGTGTGTAGATATATATATTTTATTGAACACATGTGGAATAATGTTAAAAAATATTGATTAATATCCAAGCTCAGTTAAATTCATTGAAAAAAAACTGAGACATGAATATTAACAAACATATCAAGCATCATTGAACTTAATTTAATTTTAATTTAAACTATTTATTCATATTAAAAAATTTGTTACATTAAAAAAAATTGTAATACATAAAATTAAATATAAATCATCAATATATATGGAATACATTTTTATATCTTTAGAATGCATCAAAACACTTTGTTTTTGTTATTCTAATTTAAATTTTGAGTAATATCAAATAATATTACTAATAAATGAGAGTTGTTAAAATATTATCATATGCTTATTTAATTATTATTATAAAGCATTGGAATAAAAAAAATTATTTTATCATTTTTTATAGTCTCCAATTAAAATCAAATAACATTGAACATTTTTTTTTCGACTGTCTACAAGATCATTGGGACTGCTAAGGGTGTGTTTTGATTTTGCTGTTTGTTATTTTGAAATTCTTCTTCTACCTTAACTGTCATCATATATTTCATTTTCCATTGAAATTATATAGTATATATTTGTGTCTGAAATTATATAGTATATATTTGAAATTCTTTATCTGATGTTCTATATCTATATTTATACTTGTTGTCCTATATCTATAAGACATCCATAAATACTATAGTGTATATGCATATATACTATGAATATATTTACATTAAATACTGTAGTATATATGTACATATATGTTGTACATTAAATACTTTAACTATTTTATTGATGAGTACGATGTTTATGATATTTTTTATGTTTTGTTGGGTGCCATGTTTTCTACTTTATTAATTGATATATTGTTCTATTGAACCTACATGTACAATATATGGATAAGATAAAGAAAAATGAGAAGATAGAAAAATAGTGTGTGCGTGATTGTGTTTGGACACATATAGTTATACTATATTCTATTGTATGCAGGTATATTAGATATATACATGCCCATGCATTTTTAATTAACTACAGAGAAATAGCTGATGCATACATGCATGATAGCATCATTCATTAGTTTTTTTATTATTGAATATTGCAAACCATCCCCGTCGATCCCAAGCTTTTTTTTAATAATTTGACTAGGAAGATGGTCATTGTAAAACACAAGTGAGGAATGGAATACAAAGGTGAGCTACATTGTGTTCTTTTCTTATGCATTGCATTTTTTTTCTAATTTTATTTTATTTGGTTTCTTTCAAGTTTCCTTGCTTCGGTGGATTCCTATTCGAACATACAGGTGTGCAAAAAATCAATACCACACAGCCTATTGTCATTTCAACTTATATTGCTCTTTTATTTGGCACTTTCTAAATTTTTTATAATTAACAATGAACTGATGTGTGAAGCTTGGCAACATAGAAGAATATGTTGATGGGCAGTTCACTGGAATTCTTGGAGAAATCTTGTTTCTGTAATTTAAAAATAAGCTCATGATTATCTCGTTGTGTGAAATTTCTAGCAAATGACAGCTGGTGTTGCATGTGCTAGTCTATCTGT
Organism: Sapria himalayana; assembly: GCA_029783825.1. Taxonomy (NCBI): domain Eukaryota; kingdom Viridiplantae; phylum Streptophyta; class Magnoliopsida; order Malpighiales; family Rafflesiaceae; genus Sapria; species Sapria himalayana. The sequence continues at coordinate 2,084,853 of JAREIK010001147.1, read as the reverse complement.
TTATCAGCAACATTGTGTTGTGTTCTTTATTAGTTTATAAATGTAGTATATTATACTCAATGTGCATGTGTAACAATGTTTTCTATTTGCGTGAAGTACCAGAAGACAAAGAACTACAAGATGCTGACCATGCCTGAGAGACCTATATGTGTGTTTTTAAAGCCCTAAATTATTTCCTTCTTTTGCCTTTGATGGAATGTGTAGCTGCATTAAAGTACATGTGTCTGTGTTTACACACACTCACATGCACATAAATACATGCACAAGTATACATACATGCAACTGATCGCAAGGTTAAATAAAATGCTATTGGAAGAGCAGCTAGATACAAAAAGGGCATTGGCATATAAAAGGAAGGAGTTGGAGGTGGAGAGGAAATCCAGACTAGAACTAAAAGAAGCAATGCAGATGGCCATGGAGGGACATGCTCGGGTGCTAGAGTAGTATGCATATTTTGAGGAGCTTGAGGAGAGAAAGCAACGTCAATTTCATGGATAGATTATACATTGTTCACTATCATTAGATACATTGATAAAGAATAATATGTAATTAGCTTTTATTATGTTTCTATTTTTAGCTATGTAACATATTGTATCAGAAAATTTTATTAACTAATTTTATTTTTTATTAATTATAAATAATTGTTTATAGTTTTTTTATTAAATTTAATATAAAAATTTAAAAATATGTAATTAAATTTTATGTAAATAATTAAAAATGTGAAAATAATTTTGAATGAAATAGATATGGATTTTTCCCTTGCTAATTTAGCTAGGGAATTTTTCCTCTCTAATTTAGCTAAGGAATTTTTCCTCATTAATTTATCTATGATTTTTCCCTTACTAGTTTTGCTAGGAAATAATCCCTAGCTAATTTTGCTAGGAAATATATTTACTCGTTAAATTTTGTGATGAGCACTTTAGCTTGGGAAAGTTTCGTCATTAATCTATCATTATATCCCCTTTAGCGACAAAAATAACACATTTAGCTAGGGAATTTTTTCTAGCTATTTGGTATTTTTCTTGTAGTGGTTGTCACAATCTTTTTACTGTGCAAATATTCTTCATGGCCATTATATTTTTTTGGAGTTACTGTTATACTATCTCTAAAATAGATAATGGCCAAAATATTATTATTATATCATGGTAGCCAAGTAGCCTACTAGTACAATTTGTCACGACAATTTCCATAGTTATGACTTATTCAATACATAGCCAAAATAATAAGTATTTTGAATCATGATATTATTTTTATTTGTATCATTTTGTTCTAGAGAGTATATAATCTAGTCATGATATTTGTAATGCCATTACTTTGTGATCCAGCAAGAAAACACCAAAGTTATGCTTATTCACAATGCCACAACTCTATATTATAGAAAGTAAATATATTAGTCATGACCACTCCTAGTATCATGATGTTTTGCTATAGAAAGAAAATATTTATCATGGTCATTCCTAGTGTGGTGAAACTTTTTTCTAGAAAGAGTTTTTCTAAGTCATAGTATCTCTAATGTCGCAGCTTTATACGCAAGAGGGGAGTTACTTGAGTCATGATATTTATTACTATCATGAATTTTGTACTCTAGAGAAGATACAACAAGGCTAAAATATATGACTTTAAGCTAGTGTCATGACTTGTAGCTTAAAGTACTGCACTAATGCCTGAAGTATATAATTAACAAATAAGATTTTGCTAAAATAGGAAAAAAATGGATTTTGAGCCAAGAGTAATAACAAACCCTAGGCAGCATTGTCCCAACCCCTAATTATGAGAAAAACTAAGACAAACATGAGCAAAATTTGTTTGAATTTAGGTTTTGAAACTTAAAGTCATCACTTGGGCTTTCATCAAGAACCATCAATTCTATGAGATACCTCTCGAAACATCTCACATGAAATATTTCCTAATGTTAGACTAAATTGAGATCTAGAGTTAGTGTAACATACTTATATATGATAGATACATGATTTTATATGATTTATATTTGTGTTAATGTTATAGTTTGGATGTTGATGAATATATGTATTAATTACAATTGAAATTTAGGATTTCCACTATATCATGAGTTTATGTATATGAGTGTATCTATTGTGTTGGACAATGCAATTGTGTTATGAAATATACTCACATGGTATTATAAAAAGAATGTGATATTTTTTCTAATAATAATGTCTAAGATAAACTTATGAGTTTAAATCCAAGATTGAGATAAGTTTAATCATCATAAGTATAATACTTATGATGGAAAAAGTATGAACACACTTATGACTAATCCATTATACATATTTTAGAAGAATTGACCTTGAGTAATGTGTTATCATGATAGATGATGATAGGTAAGTCATGTGAT